>WBNO01032783.1:392806-477720 GCA_013400575.1 Peucedramus taeniatus
CCCGGGCGGGCTCTCGGCTCGGCCCCGTCCCGACGGCGCCGCCCGGGCCGCGGGTCCGCGGATGAAGCGGGGGAGCAGGGCCGGGGTGCGGGAGAGAGGAGAGTCCTTCCCCCCGCGGGGGCAGGGGAGACCCGCAGGCTGCACTTGGATCGTTATTGACAGGTTTTTAAAATTTTTTTTTAACCCGTATCCGAGGGTTTGGGCTGTTTCGGTCTTCTGGCTTTTGGTTGGGGTTTTTTTTGTGGTTTTTTTTCCTCGAAACCCCCTTGGCACAGAGGACAGCGCGTTCCCTTTCGTGTGGCCCCCGTTGGGAAGGGCTCCCCAAACTTCCCGGAGAAATGACGGTGCCTTTTTCCCTGGACCGACACTTCAGAGATTCGCAGCTTCTTCCTCCTTCCCATTGCGAAATATTTTAAGGCTTTTTCACCCGACGTGCGTCTCTCAAATATTTCCCCGTACCTGAGCGCTTTGCAGCCGCTGCGTGCTGAGGATTTGAAACTGAAAGAAATGGAAGGAAAACATCCGTGAAATGCTTTTGGCGGGGGAAACTGCTTGGAAAAGGCAGCAGTGAGGGTGCCTGTCCCCCCACACGGGCGCTGGTTGCTGTACTGGGTTAGGAAGGAGCAGGGGAAAGCAGGCGGCCGTGGCTGTCACGTCTGTGCTGCTGTAGCAGGGAAGTACATCGAGTTTCACTATTTTGATTTGAAGTATTGGCCGGCTTCCTGCTCCGACCAGCATTATTCTGCTTGCGTTTTCTTGAAGGGAGAAATTCTTTCTAAATGATGTATTTGTAAAATAACTTTTTCCATTCATTGGAGTTACTTTGCATTACAGATGTTGTCCAGGTTAGTGTAAGAGCTTACATTAGTTAGGTTTTCAGATTTTGATTTGTTAAAGCTTCTGTCTCACTTGTGATTTGTTTAATTTGTTGCATCACTTTTTACAAAAAAAAAAAAAAGAGATCAAAAATTTTGTGTTTTCTTTTTTCCTCCTGTTCTTCCCTGACCTCGTTTCCCATGGCCCATAGATTTTCCCAGTTCTATGTCTGAGACAGAGAGCTTGTGGTGATGGTCTCAGTGCCAGCTTGACAGTGCCCAGTAGTTTGGTCTGACGCCAAGAGTTACTGACCTGGAAATTAATTGCTCTGTTTGAGCTCTGACCGCACTCTTCTGTTCTGTCACAGTCGTACACACATTTTTTAGAAAAAAAAACTGGTGTAACATAGTTGTTATTTTTTTCCACTTGAAGGTGGCTTGAGGTTTGTGTGTGTAGTTTTTAAAGCAGCATTATGCTGTCTTCTGTAGAGTTAAGATTAGGACTGTGTCAGTGCTAGCAATTAATGCATCAAACATGGTTGCTTTTTTCACTGCAAGTGGTACACTGACCAGCTTTCCAGAAATCTGCCCTTAATAGAAAGTAAAATATTAGTGTAACAGGATGAGCAATAAACTTGGCACTAGGAGGTTTTAGTGCTTCTTAAAGGAAACTAGTGGAAAATAGCTGTTTAAAACTTGCACTAGTTTTGACAGAGAAGAAAAGAATTAGTGTAGTAGAAAAGCAGGACAAAAATTCAAGACTCTTGGCAGACATCTAAATATAGTGCTGATATGAAAAAATTATTGCAATGATACGTGTTTTGTGGGTTTTTTCCTATACACGTCACAGATGTCAATGGCTTGGTTGTTTCACTGCTTATAAAGATGAAAAATGGCCTAAGATAGGTATCCCACTGCATGTTTCTTCCTAAAGACACTCAGACAACTCATCCCTGTGTGTAATTGCTGGTTTAACATAGATCCCACCATATGTTTGCTTCTCCACATGGCTGTGATGTTTAGGTTCTGAAAGAATGTCAGAGGGCTAAAAACATGGGGAAGGATGCTGACAAAATAACCAGAATGAGTGGGAAGAGTGGGGTGACAGAAATAATCGAATCAAAAGGTGCCAAAATCTGTGTCTGAGAGGAGAAGAGAGGAATGTGTGGGTTTGGATGCCTTTGGAGCGTGCGTTTGTACCTGTGCTTGATGTGGCAATGGGTTTTAAAAAAGGGTCCTCATCCTTACAGGAGGGTTGGAGTCAGGCAAATGTGTGGGAGTGATGGAAGTGGGATGTTGTAGTAATACAAAAGAAAAACGTTGGTGTGCAGAAATGCTGGAAAAGTAGTAAGGGATTGGGGAAAGGGGGAGGGACTGGTACTTTGCTGAAGGTGCTTTTAGGTCGTTTTTAAGTACTCTCTGTATGAAACCAATGAACTGTTTTGCAACTTCTTGTTTGCTTAAGAGAGCAGTGTTTCATATACTGAGTGCTCAGGAGTGTATGTGGTTTTGAGAACTTGCATTGTTAAGATGGGGAGAGAATGAAGCAGGTGAATTTAAAGTAATGAGAGGACCTGGTATGGAATTCGGACTATTTTAGCTATGTTTTGAAAGTAGTGACTTTGCTGTGCTTTCTCTGTGAAGTCCAGTGCATGCCTGTAGAGCTACAGAAAGGGATAGAAAGGCATGAACAGTCATCTGAAGAGACGTGCTGAGAATGTAAGACTTCATTCATCCTTATTATCATCTTACAAGTCTGTAACAGTTTTTTAACTGAGGTGTTAGATGGTTTTTAGTGATTTGTTGTATCTAAGAAATTGGTGACAGTAGTAAGCCTTCAGTGCCTATGTGGCACAAATCATCAGGTTGTTTGATATCTTGGCCTTGGCCTGGTTTTCTTGCTCCAAATCAATTCACACCACCCTGCAGAGACAGTTCATCAGTTTTTCTCCATCTAATGCTGCCTCATCCTAAATAAGCTACCTAGTAAGCCATTGACTTTCTAGTTAATGTGATGTTATAGTATGTAGTTAATAGTTGGAAGTACTTAGGTTTTAGTAATAAAAAAATATAGAGCCAAATGGAGTTAAAATTCATGGCTTTGAGTAAAATGCCATGACAAAGACAAGCTTTGGGCAGGAGAGATGTTTGGGTTCCAGCTCTGTTACCTTGAGATCTCAGAGAGCAGTAGGCATGTGGATTTGGAGGGTTGCATAACGCCACAGGCACAGCCAACTCTACTTGAAAAAAGCAACCAGATAAACAACAGTTGATAGGAAGCATCATTAATATTCAGGAATAGCATAGTATGTTTTATTTGCATTTCCAGATATGATGGGTTAGACCTCATGGCAAATCTGTGTACCAAGTGCTATTGTGGCTCCCACGGTCGAGTTCATGCAGTACCAACACAAAAGGAGAGTGCAGTGACATTTGTAACACCCAGGACTTTCTGTTCCACTTCTCCTTTGGTGGGTTTATGACAGCGTTTGGGCCGTGCTGCTCTCTGATGGTGCACATGGAGTGCAGGGGCTGTTGCAGTGCTATTAACAGAACATACTGACACCTTCAGTTCTCTGGCAAGGAGGTCTCTGAAATTGTGGTAGAGAGCTCTTGTATGTATGATTTTAGCTGCATAATTTTAAATTATTAGTCCTGTCAATTGGAGAAGGGACTCAGGATTTCTCTTCTATTGCTGTTATGAGGAGTGTGAGCCTTTTGAGCTGTTGTCTAACAGCTCAGTAAAGTACAAAGGATACTGCATGGACAAAACCTAAGTTGCCTGCCTGGCCCCTCTTTTATTAATGACAATTCAAGATGAGTGTTTTGCTGGATTTGGCCAAGTATCTTTGCAGTTTAAAGACCTGAATACTGTAGTGCATAACAGCTTTAATGCTGTGGAGAGCTGGGTGTTTGGGCAAATGCAGCTTTCTGATTTAACTGTAAATCAAAGATAAAATCTATAGATTGACTGTAAAACCTAGTTACCAGGCTATTTTATTTATTTCCTGGTTATAAGAAGGTTCAGACTGGGAGGGATGTCAGGAGTTTATCAAGTCCAGAAGTTCTCCATAGGCTGCATTGAGGGGTGATCACAGGGAATGTTTTTGCCTGTTCTGTGTGGGTAGTGCCTGTCACACCTCACACCCTCCACAGCCAGCACAGTATCTGTAGGAGTGTTCATCTTCTAGATCTGTTCTAATGAAAAATTTCTACTAATAAGGGAATGTCCTCAAATAGATTAGCACTAGAGGATTGTATGTCTGGGATGGTTTTTTTTTTTCCTTTCAGATGCTGGTTACTGTTAAGATGTTCTGAGAGGACAGATGATATTTTGTAATACCTTGCAGTTACTGGCATTCTGAACAAGGTGGACAACATTTATTTCATTGTTTACACTGACAAGTGTGTATTATTTTCACTTAATCATTTTACTGAATACAGTTACTTCCCCCCCCTCCAGATTCCTTCTGTTTTCTGAATGCCAAAAGTACTTTAAACTAATCCTAAACTAATCACTAAATAGTGATTGAGAATCTAGCTTCTGAAATCACCTTGCTATTCTGGAGTACAATTTCCCCCCTCTTATTTGTCAGTGAAACTTCTTCCCCTTTCTGGCTAAAACTAACTAACTGCTTGTTATTTTATGCAAGAAAAATAAATGCATATTTGCTCAGAAGAGTTCCTAGGGTTCAGACTGCATGGTTAATACCTTCTGAATTATCACTGAGGGATCAGTGAGGTGCGGGTTGGAGCAGCCCAAAGGTTACATTGCTTTGCAGGAGTAGTTTAAGAGCTGGAGGTCAAGGACTCCCCTCCTGTAACTTAGCAGAGGAACAAATGTGTCCCTCTTTTTTTTGCTAGAGATATTCTTTGATCTGCTGGACTAGTGCTCCCGTGTGTTTGGGTCCTTTAACCTTATTTTCTCTTGGTATTCTGTGGCTGCTGAGGGCTGATACATTTGCAGCACACTGTGTTCCAAAGCGTGCAGAACCTGGCCCTGCCTTCAGCCAGCTGTCTGCTCCAAATGGAGACATCCGTTGTGTCCTGTGTGTAATTGCTAAGTCTTACCTCATTAAAATTAAACTCTAAATCTGAGAATTGCATATCAAAACATAATCAAACCAGTCCTGATACTGATTCTTTCTAAGACTGTTTTAAAAATGGGAAAATCGGTGTTGTCCGATGTGCTGCCCTGCTGTGAGACTTGGGTATTTGACCTGTATCTTGTCCCATCCTCTCTTCTTTTTTTTTCCTATCCATGAGCTTTTTAAGCAGCAATTTTTTTGTTGCGCCAAATTTCCACTTATCACTCAATAATAGGACTATTTAGTTGACTGTATGATATTCCTGCACAAATGGGGTCCTGCTTCCTTAATAACTTCTGTCTGTTTATAGTTTTTATGTGACTAAGGGAGAAGAGGGAGAAAAATAGAATTTTGTTGACAATGAGCAAAAACAATTTGCGTTCTGGTCAATAGGGAAGATCTGGTGGGATGGGTGAAAGGCTCTGTTTACTGCTCAGAGATTGTTTCTGTACTCTCAGTGGAAGGTAAAATTTGTAATCTAAGGCAAGTAGATATGTGCTGAATTTAGTAACATTCAACGTGTTTTGAATATCATTGGTATTTGTTTTTCTAGTTTTAAATGGGTTGGCTGACTTCATTAAAACTGACATTTGCTTTCCTCTGGGATGGAGAGACAGAAGTTATAAAAGAAAAATATAACAATGTGTTTAAATTTCATTAAAAGCGTCATGACTTGTGACTTTCACTGACAATCTGCTCTTGCTTTTTCTTGGCTGTATTGTGATGTGCTCAGTAGTTATGACTGTTTTTGTAATTATGTCACCAAGAAAAAGTTTACCTCTCAAAAAAATCCTTCCATTTCAAGCACAAAATCTGTTTGTTAAGCAAGCGGATGAAAACTGCAGCAAAATAGATGTGACAAAGTGTCTCTGTAAATGCAAGGTCATATCTTCTAGCAAAACACAGGTGACATATTTGCAGCTAGAGTTTTTTCAACATCTTTTCACCTGCATTTGAGAAAACCACTTAGCATTAGTACAGACCATGGTAGAAAAGATAGAAAGTAGCACTGAGAACTACACTGTGATTTAAAAAACAAACGCCTGCAATTCCTTGGCTTCCCACATGCAGTGACTTAAGAGGATTTTTTTCCTTGTTTACTTCGAGTAAAAATAAGTCTGGGAAAGGAGAACTTTCCTGTAAATGGGAAGGAGAGATAATGATGCAGAAAAAAGGCAAACTGTTTTCATCCTGAAATGTTTTACTAGAGGAAGAGGTTTTAGATGGTTTATCCCCCAAAATACATTTTGTCATCTGTTGTTGCATTTTGTTACTCCTTTGCACGTTTTTGTGCTACTTTGTGTGGCTGTGCACATTTTTATAGATATTTACATTTCTGTTTGGAAAAAGAGTTGCAACAAAATGGAAACGAAGCTTAAAATTTAGCAGGCTTTAAAGATAGGCTAGTCTGTACACATGTCTGAAAGCAGGGCATTAAACTGACACTTAAATTATAAATCATGTTCAAAATGGAATTAGAACTAAAAATGCTGTTGGGTGGATGCAATAGACTCAAAACTGTAATGTTTCACAGAGCAGGCTTTTTCAAAGCATGTTAAAAGAAGAGCTAGACAGTTCTAGCAATGAACTAAATTCTCTTCCTGTGAAATTTGTTGAGCAGCCTCTGTCAGCAATTGTCAGTATAATTTTGGCACACGTTTTGAAAAAGCCTTAAGATTTACTATTTAATGGTGATTTTGGGGGAAGATACTTTTAGAAAGGATTTGTTGGGTTTTTTTTTTTCCATGCTGAAAGAAAATATGAATTAGACTCTCAGTGCAGGAGCTGATTGGCGTAAGTAGGTACTGCCTACTAGAACACATCCAAATATTGAAAACAAGGGTTTCCAATAATGGCTGTATGAGTAGTCCAGAACAGGAGCCCTTCATGCTTGTATAAAATACTTCTATAAATTATTCTTCAAAGCAGAGGGTAAACAGCATTTCATTTTAAGATAATAGTGTATTTAGTATGCCAGTACGTGAAGGAATGTATGATTGCTCTTTATTTTTCCTGTCATGGACTTGAGAAATGTCTTTTTTTTATGGTGAAATTGCTATCTCCAAAATTTGAGCTGCTTTCTAGCCTTAAGGGAAAGTTCATAGCCTGTCACAGATTTGAATACTTTATTTAATATTGAAAATCTGCTATAAACCTATTTACCAAATGCAGGTAATGTACAGAAAGGATACACCTGGGGGGGTTCTTTTTCTGACATCCATTCTGTGGTCATTAGAGGTGTGTGAAGGATTTGTGTGTTAAGTGTTTAATTTCTTGCATTGGTTCTGTATTTCTTACTGTGTGGCCTGTTCAGTAGCTGCTATTTCTGTGGTTGATTATTGCAGGATTGTAGCACTTTCTGTGTTCAGTGTAGTTTATATAGTTTGAGATGTCTTCTGAAAAAATGGCTTGTGATTTTTGAGCTCTCAGTTCTTATTTTATAAAATGTGATGCCCTGTAGTTGTCTCCTGATGGGTGTCTGAAGTCACCCTTCAGCTTTAAAAATCTTGCCTACTCTCCTTTTGTACATGCCTGACAGGAAGATGATATTGCAGATAAAGAAAACTAATTGTTGGAGCCCACAGAGGAAAACTTTAGTTCTGAAATTAGAACTGTGTAGTTGGAACTGCAAAGGCATCTTCATTTCCATGTTAGAGCAGTGGGCTGCTTTGGGAGCATGTGGCAAAAGACCACATTTGGCGTTTTGGACTACAGACACTGTCACTTCACTCAATGCCACTTCAACTTATTGGACTTTACATAAAGCATTTTTTTTCAAAGAAAAAAAAATAAAGCACGCTGACTGGCCTTGAAATGTAACTTGGGAGCCACTAGCCCTGCCTTTGGGATTGAGGCTTGCTTCTTAGAACCTGAATGTTAACTACGTTTCTTCCTTCATTGGAACTGAAGACAATTTTTTGTAGAGACTCTTTTCTTCCAGAAAAGCATCTGAGCAAAAGTTATTGATGATCTGTGTGTCTGACAGGGAGTATCCTAAAATAAAGCAATGGACAAGGAATGTATTACAGACATTTGGCTGGTTAAGCACATTGAAGCAAGAGGATAAGCCCCATCCAACCTGGCCTTGAACACTTCCAGGAATGGAGCTTCTCTGGGCAGCCTATGCCAGGGCCTCTGCACCCTCACAAGGTAGAATTTCTTCCTTGTATCTAATCCAAATCTGCAATCTCTCAGTTTAAAGCCATTCCCCTTTGTATATCACTACATGAACTTGTAAATGGTCCCTCCCTGGCTTTCTTATAGGCCCTCTTTGGGTACTGGAGTAATAAAGTGAAAAAAAAGTGAATCTTAGCTTTCTGTTGAAGAAGTCATGAAAGAGAAGCTATTACAAGGTGTTAGGTTTGTATTATCATATGAAGTCCAAAATGGATTATGATTTATAAATACTGTGATTTGGATTTTAGGGGAGGATAAGAAAGCCACTTCTTTCATTGATGCAAGTTGAACTATTTTTGAATTAAACAATTTACTTGAATCTCCGTTCAAATCCTTTGCTGCTGACAGGAACTGGACATGCTGCATCACCTTTGAGAGAACTGTGTTAGAGATATTAACTAGCCTGTTCAGCTCATTTTTCCTTTCTGATTTTATTGATGTTACAAGACCAGTATGTTTGGCATCAGTGATCTGAGCAGAGAAACTGTCACAGGGCAGTATGTTAGCAGTGAATGAGGCCAGCTTACCTTACCTTACTTAGCAGATAAATAAAGATAAATAAAGAGAAGATAGGTGATTTTGTAAAATTTTAAGCAGGGATTTTTCCAAGTTATTTTTTGTGGCCATCTTGACAAAATAGTATGTAAAGTAAGAACAACTTGAGCTCTGTGTGAGCAGGACTTTGTGGCGAGCACCAGTACAACTTTTCTTACTGCAGTACTAGGCATTTCTTAACTTAGTGAAAGGAAGGGTTATTGCCTCATGATTTCACAGGCCTTGTCACCTAGAGGGTGTGTTTTCAAAAAATAATGTTATCTGGTTATAGGTCTTTTAGGAGGTTACAACATGATTTATTATCAGATATTTTGAACAGCTGTAGATACAGTAACAGGGAAGAGGAAGTTGCATAAATAGTGCATGACTTTAGGTAGTTTTATTTCTTTACTGCAGTGGTATTTAAAAGGAGAGGTACACTTTTGTACATTGTACAATGTACATTGCATTGCACTATGTACACATCAGGGTGCTTCAGCTGATTCACTATTTTAGTTGTTAGAGCAGTGTCTAAAATTGCTGTGAGAGGCTGTTTCTTCCTTCATGCTAACCTTTGATAAGGCAAATTCAGTTTGACTACTGTCCAGTTACATGACTGAAAGAATTATTGGCTGATTGTATGGAGTACAAATTTACACAGACTTCTGAAAATGGGCATGGAGTGTGAATAGATCATCTTATCTGACAGAGGGAGAAGTATTCTATGTATATTCAGAAGAAAATCCAAAGCAAGAAAATCCATTTCCTCAAAACACCTTTAATCAAAATATATCTTGACAGCAGTGTAATAGCAGACTTTTGGGCTGTCTGCCAGGAAATGTGGTGTTCTGCTTCTGCAGCCATGATCAGTCAAGTCACTTCCCTAGGAGAAATGGTTTCTGAGACCAAGTTTTCTTCTGTTTATTAGCTTTATTAAGTAGGATGTGATATTCAGAAAGGTTTTGGGGGAACTGCTGCTTTTGTCTGTTGTGTTCAGTGTGCGTTTTTAAAGGGGGAAGAGGCTCTGAATGGGGCTACCTTCTTTCAAACCCCTTTCACTTTTCAGTTGTCACATAGCAGAAGTTCTTTTGGCAAATACAAGTTTGGTTTTTCTTCCCCCTCTGTAAAGGCTGTGAGTAATGAATGAGAAACCCTGGGCGATGATATTAAGGTATACTAATTTTATGCAAGTCTTAAGCAAAAATGACCTGGCAGATGATTTGTGATTATCAATGCACGTATTGCAAAGCTTGATAATGAAATTGATGTGTTGTTTGCCAGTGTCATGTCAGTAATCCTTGCTGAAAGATCTGTGGATTTCTGTTGTCTCACATAACGTGTGGGGAGGGTGTTGGTGCACACTGCCATACCTTAATAGTGGTATTGAAGTGGTAAGAGTCTTGCAGTAGATGTATATGTTACAGCAACAGGTTGTGTACAAAACCTTTTTTCTTTTCTTCCTTTGCACTTGCAGGTGTTGGGAGGTTCTTTTTTGTAGTGCTGATCCTCTTTTGTTTCCTGTGTGGTTGCCTAGTTTGTTAAGTGTGTCGTTAAGGCTTCCTCAGCAGCAGTGTAAAACTCTTCTTTTGTGGGGAAGCTTTTAATTATATGACCAGACAACTGGCATGACCTATTAAAAAAGCTGGGAAAAAAAGCCCCAAGACAAAACAAAAAACACAAACCCAAGTGGGAAAATAGATGGATCAGTTTTCCTTACCTGATTGCCCATGGACATTTCTCCAAGTACAGTGGTTGAGATGCAGACGAAATGTAAAAAAGAGTTGTTCGGGGGTGGCTGTTGAATCCCAGGGCTTTCATGAAATAAATTGCATAAAATTGCAGTCAAATATTTCTCCTCAGTTCCCTGGAATATGTTTTCTGTGCTGTTTTAAAGGGGCCTAATTTACTGCACAGAGAATACCTTTGTCTAACTTTTAGAACAGTAATGAAATCACTGCTGAAGAAATTCAGTAAAAATTACTCAGACTTTGCTTACAGTCATTCAAATTTATGAGAAATTAAAACTATGAATCACTTCTTTTTCGTTTTTTAAAGGTTATTTTCATTTGTGCTTTACAAATCAGCTTGACTAGAGTATCTGTGTACTGTATATGTGGCATGCTTTTGGGCTGTTTTCAAAACCAAAGTATTAGGTTCATCTTGATGCAGAACTTCTGCTGGGAAGTGTGTAGCAAAGATCAAATGCGAGCTGTATTCCAAGGGTAGATAACACCTGGTTTGTGTTGGTAAATCATCTGAAGAACTGAACTTTAGCCAATAAATCTAATTTTAATTTGCAACATGAAGGGGAGAGCAATCAGGTCACTTCATCTTATGGTCAAATTTTATTTAAAGGTGATTCATATATATGCCTGTAATATACCTGGTCAAGAAGACTTAAATACTAGGTCTTGTAATATATTCAGCATTATTTCTTATTAAGTCAGTGATCTGTGCACTTGGGTAGAAATCACTTCATTAGAAAACTGCAGGAAAACTAACTTTTTTTGGAAAGAGATTGGTGACAACTTAATCATTTTGCAAGACTCTAATTTAGGGTTTCTCTGCTCATGCTGTTTAGCTGCAGAAATCCTTTGACAAGGGCATGTTACCCTACTTTTGCAGCTGAGTTGGAGAATGACGTTAGAAAGAGAGAGAACTGTCTATTAAGTGAAATTAGGAAACAGTGTGCTTTTTGCACTGCTTTGCTGGCTGCACAGAGTTACTGTGGAAAATCCCTTGCTGGGCAGAAATTTGGACCACGAATCAATTTAGTGTCAGGAGCAAGCTCTGTGACCAGCTCCATAGTTACAGAAGAGTTAAAGACATTCCAGCTCTTGAACAATGAAGTTCAATGCCTGTGCAGAATTTTCCTTGGAGAGATGTGTAATTAAAATTTCTCTGGAAGATCTGCTTAGTTGTGGTCTCATCAGCTAATTATGAGATGGCAGGGTTGTTGGCTAATTTCGAGTGATTTTTAATAGTTATAGTCAGTCGTAAAACTTAGGAAATCTGGGTTTTGTTCCCAGCTTTGACACTCACTTCCTGCTGTGACTACCCTCCAGTCACTGAGGTTGTCAGGGATGTGTCCTTTTCCAGCTGCAGCTCTGACAACTGAGGGGTTTTTGTCCCTGGCCTGCCTTGCGTGTGCACTGTGATCTGCTGACTGCACAGCTTCTGTGCCTTCTGCGTGGCAAATGTCAACAAAATAGAATTAAATCTCTACAGACTGCAAATTTAAGCTGTTTTAGCTCCACAACTGCACCTGTAAACTTGTATGGCCTGAGATTCTGATTTATTTGGAAACTAAAGTTCTTGCATTTAATCATCTGAGCCTGCTCCAGCAGAGGTATTCATTCCATTAGAAATGCTTGTGCAGTGAGACTGGGGTTTTAGAGAGGTCTTTACTCTTCATCATAAAATGTCATCAAACTCATCAACCTTCAGGTGCTCAGATAGCAGCCTAAAAAGGGCATATAAAAAATTCAGTGATACCCTAGTCACCCAGAAATCTTTGATTTATCTTTTAATAGCGTTCAGCAAGTGGCATGCAGGTTAGCATTTATCACTGTCAGAAAGAAGACTGCAACTTGTTTTCTTTGCTCTCTGTGGTTTTTTTCCCTTGCTTTACATCTGTTTGATTTAGAGTGGAATTTTTTCAGGCTGTAGAGTCTGACTTTCCAAAGTGAGAATGTCTGGCATTTTGTGAGTGCCAGACATTTTCTGAGATGGAGAAGAGAGCTGTGCACAAAGTCTTACTAATTAGGCACCTTTTTTTCTTGCTTGAAAAACACATTTATTTGTGGCATCTTCTGGATTGATTTAGAAATACTGTGTCACTAATGTCAGATATCCAAAATGCTTCTGCTTCAAACACTCTTCTCTTTAAATTTTGTGTCAGCAGTTAACAGGTACATTTTTTTTTTAATCTTCCTTTCATGCTTGTATTTCTTTTCTTAAAGCTGTGAATAGTTCCTTGCATTTTGCTTTTGGTATCCTGTGTAATTTTTTCCATCCTTTCCTCTATCTACTTTTTGTCTCCCTGCTCCACTCTTATCTTTAAACTAAAGTTTCACCCTGGAGCATGTGACTAGACCAGCCTTCCACCGCTTGTCGTCTAAAGTTTATTCTCCTTCAAATCTCTTTGAAAAATCTCTTTCTTTCTTTCTTTCTTTCTTTCTTTCTTTCTTTCTTTCTTTCTTTCTTTCTTTCTTTCTTTCTTTCTTTCTTTCTTTCTTTCTTTCTTTCTTTCTTTCTTTCTTTCTTTCTTTCTTTCTTTCTCTTTCTTTCTTTCTCTCTCTCTTTCTCTTTCTCTCTTTCTTTCTCTCTCTCTCTCTTTCTCTCTCTCTCTTTCTCTCTTTCTCTCTCTCTCTCTTTCTCTCTTTCTCTCTTTCTCTCTTTCTCTCTTTCTCTCTTTCTCTCTTTCTCTCTTTTTCTTTTTTCTTTTTCTTTTTTCTTCTCCCTTCATTATTCTGGACCTCTTTCTTTCTAAAGCAGAATGTTTCTGTAGTAATGATGCCAAACACAAACATTTGTATGTTTGAGATGATTTTTAAATTATTCCTTTACTTTAAAATGACACCATCCTAAATGTGAACATACCTAATGACCTGCATTAGAGATATTCATGGATTTAAAAAAAATGTTTGGTTATACAGCCACTTTTTATGTCAGTTAACGTGCTCACTGTTCATCTTCTGTAGTTAACTGGTACAGAGGTATCTTCTTCTGGAGTTCTGTGAAGTGTCACTTTTTATTTGACATGGATAAAGCTCTGAGCCTCATTCACAAGTGGAGCAAAACAACTGCAAATGCAGTTTCCTCACCTGCAGTGGTGAAATTGATAGTGCCCTTTCTAACAAAGGACACCACCAGTTGTCCTTGCACTTGGCATCAAAGAGCAAGGAGATTGTGTAAACTCTGCAAGTTGGATCTAAGATTAGGAATGTGTGTGATGCTGATGCTGGAATTCACCACTTTGCAGACAGTCATTGATCCCCAATCAAACAACAGTTCCAAATTTATTTTCACTAGTTTATTTCATGTCTAAACACTTTTTGCCTTTTTCTTTAGTAGTTTTCTTGGCCTGTTATCTGAATTATTACTGTTTGGATGTCTTCTGCCATCACCTGCTTCTCCGAGTCAGAACATTATTGCTAGGAAGGGTTCTGGTGAGTAATGTAGCCCCAGGAAAGGCTCAATTAAACATAGACTTGAATGACCTAGATATAAGCCCTTGTGTTACAGACATTGCAACCTTTCCTCATGACTTGTTTTGGTGTTTAATTATTCCTTTCCACGACAAAGGAACTTGTTTGCTTTCCAATACCCAGACTTAAGTTTTCTTACCTGCAGCTTAAGGCTGCTTACTTCTGTTCTTCTTTGGCCTTCAAAGCACCAATTTTCTCAATGGAACAGTCTTCTGTGTATCAGGAGATTTACTAGGATATCCCAAGTTTCCTCTCCTCCAGGCTAAATGACTCTAATTTGTTTGCTCTTTGCTTTTTAGATTGTTCAGCCTTGCATTATATGTCATGTTTTCAGGATCACTTGGGGCTCATGTTGCACTCCTCTGGGTGCTGTCCAGTTGGTTCACAGTGCTTCAGCTGTGGCTCCCACTCCTCCTCCGGCTTCCTCTGCACTGAAGGCCTTTTTCTCAGTGGGGTGATGTGGATGACTCATGTCTAGCCTGTGATCTATTATAGCCTTTGACATTTTTCTTCAAAATTCCTTTATGGGCTTTTATTCTCTTTTTCTAGATGCAGTTTCTTTGTGCTGGATCTTTGTGTTCTGTGCATCTGGTTGGTCAAGAATTTTCTCTTACTTGGTGTTCTTGCAGTCCCAGGGTGGTGTCGTCTGCAGGTTTAACACTTGTGTTCCACTTCTTCTTGAAGAAGCAGATGATGATTACACTGACCATTAGACCTGAAACAGGGGCTTTGATTCCCAAGGACCTCACTCAGATTATCTGTTTTGGCAGGAAATTATTGATAAGTATTTCTGAGTATGCTTCCCCCCCACCATGGGTTTGCTTTCACTGTTGCACCATTCATATATGACTTGGTGGTAATAACAGGAAATCACATTTGAAATGAGACAAAATGTTACTTCTTGGAGATAGAACTTGTTTGGAAAAATACTGCTGTTTGGTTAGATGCATATGCTTTTGGCTCTTCTCTGGTGAGAATCTTTTCAAAATCCAGTTGCCACAGCATAGTAGTATAGCTTGTATGTTTTGACCTTTTATTTTTCTCAATAATCTTTTTATTAGGGTTATTGTGAGCATGGCTGTGAGGTTTTGTAAATTATTTCTGTTTCATCCTTTCTAAGTTTTGCAGGGCTTCAAGTTTGCATGGTAGCAAGTGTTCTCTGTCCTTGAGACAGGTTTTTTTCCCTTCATTTTTTCAGAATGAGTACACAACCTCAAAAGTAAGATTTTGGTTTTTTTCCCCACAATTTTTGAAAATTGTCTGAACACAGCAGACTTCAGTTTTATAATTTTCTTTACTCTTTGAAAACTGGTGCTTGATATCTGAATGTTTTTTTCCACAGAATTTTACAAAACAGCAGTTAATAAAATCAACTTTCTTGATGACCTTTTTTTTAATTTAATGTTCTAGGGTTTTGACCCACCGCATCAAAGCGACACAAGAACTATTTATATAGCAAACCGTTTTCCCCAGCATGGCCATTATGTTCCTCAGAAGTTTGCAGACAACAGAATCATATCATCCAAGGTAAGGAATTGATTTGTCATAGCAAAACCACTTGATGTGTTACTTAAGAAGTTGTGTGGCAGATGTGCATGCCTATATTATGTCTAGTGGTGCATTATACAATATTCAAAATGAAACAAACTGAATTGTTTTGAGGGAAAAGCTGGGTTGCTTCTTGTGTAGTTTGTCTCATTCTCTCACCCTTCTTTCCTCAAAACTCAAGTACAGAGCAATTAAGCAAGTTGGTCAGGCTTTCTGAAGAAAAGTAGTTTTTCAAGTAGCATTGCCCAAACTACTTAAAAGGCAGAATGAAGCTGGTTATGAGGATTTTTAAAATAGCCAAATTGGAAGCCAGTACTCTGCATAAAATAAATCAGCAGTGGACTGCAGTTGCGGATTCCCTCCCGTTGTGTCCTTGGATTGAAATCAATAGAACTGATGGTGGGGATGTGCCTCATTGCTGTAGTGTTGGAGGGAATGTTACAGCTGCAGGAATTAATTTCTTTCCTCCTACCCAGGACACAAGCAGCCAAATGACTCCAGCTGCCCCTGTCCCAGTTGGAAGAAAACATTTTAAACTTGGCCTGTAGAAGAAGTGCAGTTGCTACCCCTGCTTCCCTCCTAGCTGTACTTAAAACAGAAGGAGTTTTAAAAAATGAACAAAAATTGGATACAGCAGGAAGGTCTGGGGGAGGGGACCTGGGGAATGAGAAGGTTTAGGTTAGGAGAGTTCAATGGGAGCAGAACTGAATTGCATTGAAAAATTGTGCATTGTGTTGTAATTATTCATCTCTCTCTCCTTTTTTTCCCTTCAGTATACAGTGTGGAATTTTGTTCCAAAAAACTTATTTGAGCAGTTCAGAAGAGTAGCCAACTTTTATTTTCTCATTATATTTTTGGTTCAGGTAAGTTGAATAATAGTCAAGGAATTGCAATTTTTGTTGTAAATTCTGCCATTTATTTTTGTTTTATGAATTAAACTTCTCTACTTATATATTCTGTCTATAAAAAGAACACATTTCAAGTTTCTCTAGGAAAAAAAAACAACTTTAAAAATAATTATGTCCAAATTTAAGTATTATCCTTAGGTTTTGTCTTCATGAATGCTAATGTATTTAAGTGTGCAGCTTCAAAGTCCATTGCACAGTCAGCACAAGGATTCAATTGTCTGCCTCCAATACAACTTTAAAGCTCTTAAGGGAGTAATGAAATTCCAGATACGCTTCTTGTTTTTGTGGGCGTTGGTATTTAAATATTTGTATATTTTCACTGTAGGTGGTTGCAATCAACAGACTATTGTGATATAGTTCTAAGATCCTCAAATTCAATTTGTTCAGATAAAATGAAAACACAGATGTTGCAGTCAAAATCAATAGTTTGCCAATTTTAAAGACCTCAGTTAGTGCTGTTATTGTTACAGTTTATGTCAGAAATATTGCTGTGGCTTTTGTAGCTGACTCTATTTCTTTTAATTAAGAACACCCACGAGTAGATTAGGACAGGTCTGTACATTTTCTATGATCTTTGCCTCTCCAGCTCTGTAATATACCTGAATTCTGTGGAGCTATTGCAGGCTTAGTAGGTGAAGGATTAAGTGGGAGAAGGGTTCAGAGGAGAGATAGTAACTTTTGAACAACTAACTAATGTCTGAGGCAGAGACAAGATTTTAGGGTACACAAACTTTTCTTTCATTATAAAATAGAACTATTTGAACATGTACAGCCCTCCACAGTGATTAACCAACAAGTAGAGTATGCATCTGAAAAACATGGCACCTCATTTGACAAAGAATGAGAATAGTGAAGAGTTCATAAAACTTGCCTGTGGTTGTGTAAGGTGTCAGTATCAGGGCCAGGTCTGCAGCTTTTAATCCATTGCCTCCTGTGTCCCTTGATCTTGTTCTTTCACATTTAGAAAGAAGGACATTTCTAGACTGAAAATTCCTGTGCTGGTCTAAAGTCATACAGTTCTAACTTAGAACAAAATGTGTTGTCCATCACATCTTCCTATTAATAATAATGACTGTATCATTCCTGTTGTAATGTTTTATGCTGTTAAACATATTGAAGTATGAGGAAGATGGGAATGTGCTGAAGATGGACCAGAAATGTTATTTAAGTAACCGCAGACAGTGTAGCTTTTACTTCTTTTTAATGCCGGTTTATCTCTCAATGTTGTGAGAGTGTTGTGTCACAGTTCTTTCAAACTATTGCCTTTCAGTGGTATCTAAATGAACAAGTAAGGATCTAAGGGCAGGAATTCTGTTCTGAGTGTAATCCTGTTCTCTCAGTTTGTTACAAGTGGATGCCCTCACGTGTATGGGAAATGTCTTCTTGTCTGTGTGTCTGCGTTCTTGGAAACAGAACAGCAGAAAAGTTGAAGTTATTTTTGTTCATTTGTCAGAATGGAATCCTGTTTTTATTCAAATCCCTTTTGGAAGTTCATTAATATCTAATATTTTTATTTTTATGAGCCTAAGCTGCCTTTTAAAGCTGACCACCATGGTACCTTCCCTGTCCTATGAATCTCGTGTGGCCAAGATGCAGTGTCTGTCATTACCACCTTTTCCACTGGGGATGGCAGAGCTGGGGCAGGGTCTCATTGTGTGATTTCAACTTGCAGCACAGTCCAGTCCACGTTGTTCACCACACATGTGCATGCCCAAAACAAGGTGACAGACTGCATTTTGGTGACATGAGGTGTGTCATGGATGTGTGTCCAGCTGCGTGGCTGGCAGAGGTGTCCTGGTGAAACATGACAATTCCACCAGCACAAAACCTGCTTCATTTTCATATATGAACCTCTCTTGAGAAAGAATGAGAGTGTATAGATGGCAGAAATGCCATGATTAACCCTATCCATCTGAAAATCCAATGTTTTTGGTAGGGTTTTTCTTGGTCAATATACTGCCAAGCTGAAATTGTAGTGCTACAGTTGAAGAACAGACAGTATTGCAGGCTTGGTCTCATTTTTGTTTTGTTCTACAAATTGCCTTTTTCAGTGGAAAAAAAAATAACAAAACCCTCATGTGTGCATTGTAAAGTGCATGATCTGTTTTCTCTGTGAGGTTCTTCCCCAGTAATAGAGTAAACTTCATGTATGACTTTTTTTTCTTCTTTAATGATTCCCAAAGCAATGCCATAAGTCTCAGGTAAAGTGGATCAAATCAGTGTCTGTGGTTTTGAGTAGTTCTTGTGTATATTTCCTTTACAGCACTTGACCATGTTGATTTTTTCCTGCAGCAGAGGAGAGCCACTAACATCTCCCCACATACAGAACCTTAGTGTGTACACTGCACTTTTGGCATGCCAACAATAATTGCACAAATTGTAAAAACTGCATGTTAACTTGGGGCAACCAGAAAGGTGCAGTCTAAAAAAAGTGTTCTCTAATATCTAAAGCATTGGAAATTACTGTTCTTAACTTTCTTTTCACTTCTAAAGTGGATGATGTTGTACTCTATATTGCTGGTAAGCAGATCGTGTAGAGTGTTGAAACGGCTTCATGAAATGTAAATTTCCTTCCTTTGTAATATGCTTTTGAATTCATTTTTCTAGGATGAAATTATACCTTCCTTTTTAGTAAGGCCCCTTAAAATTGTCATGTGCTGTACGAATGTGACTAAGGCTGCTCTCTGCCCTAAAACATTTGTTTGCATCATTATTGACGTATTATTTAGTTGTCAACAACCAAGTTTTGCTTGAGAAATTCTAATGAAGTAAAAATACTCACAGGTTAGAATAAAGAGTTTGGAAAATAGTCATCTTGCTTTTTTTTTTTCTTTTTTTTTAAAGTACAATTTTAAAATAACATTTGGACTAATTTTCATATTTTCTTTTCTTTTAGCTCATGATAGATACCCCTACCAGTCCTATTACCAGTGGATTGCCATTATTCTTTGTCATAACTGTGACAGCCATAAAACAGGTAAAGGAGAAAAATCTGGCAGCATGAAGTCCTACTGAAGTAAAGTTACTTAACAGAGTCTGACCAGGATAGTGCTTAGATACTAAAAATACATTAAAATGGTGTAATTTTTAGAAACTATTTTGAGTTTAATGTTTCTAGTTAGATGCTTGAGCTTCAGCATTTGGTTGGTTGTCAAGCACACAGTGACTCACTGCAGTACCCTAAAATGGACAGTGGATGACTGTCAGGCAGCATTTTTGTCTAAACATTACATGTCACTTGTTATCAGACCTTTTCTGAAATCTCCTCACTTATTCCTTTGGCACACCTCACTGCCTGTTAGAACCAGTCCTCCCACATCACACCCTGAGAAAGGAGCTTGGGCAGATGAAACAGTGATGCAGGGTGTGTTTGTCAAAAGGCAAATTTTGCCCCAAGGGGTATGTTTTATGGTGTAAAATGTGTATTAACTGTGATCCTGTACCGGGCTAAAGCTCTGGTTTAGAAAGCTCCTGGTCTTCTTTGGTTGCATAAAACATTTTGGAGTGTTTCATAGCACTTAAAATAAGAAAAATCTTCTGAGTTTAATAGAAATCTTGTTCCAGCACCATATTACATCCTACTGAGACCTACAACCTCTGGAATCAGATGTAAGAATAAAAGAAAAAGAAAAAAAAAAAAGTCTTCTGTTTTCTTTATGCCCTTAAAGCAAGAGGAGAAAGAAACAAGCTCATAAATAAAGAAGTGATATGGATAAAAATTATAATCTCTTCTGCAGGGAGGTAATTTTCAGGAACTATCATCTTCAAGGGATTTGACAGTGCTGTCGGGAATAGATGCAGCCTCGCAACTGAAAAATAAGCAGGAGACTGTTTCAGAGCTGTAACTGGAATTTCAATTTGCCTTCTGTGCCAGAAAGACCCAAAGCCACCCAGAAATAGAGCAAAAGTAAAAATAGTTCTAGCTTTCAAGCAGATAGAAGGGTGTTTGGGACAGAGTGGTTTTTAATGCTGGAGTAATATTTGGACTAATATTTCATCTTATTGCTGTGCAATTTGTATATGTAGAATGCCCTAATCCTATTCAATTGCAGTTGTTACCATCACCCCCCAAAAAATGACATGTTCAAAAGCTATGATCATAAGTAGGCAATGGATAATGAAACTGTGTGAACTAAAAGAGATTATGAAACACTTATAAATATTAGATCACTTTTTCCAGAAAGAAGTTGGACTTGTGTAAGTCTAAAATAGTCCAAAATAATCTTAACACCACCTTGCTTGTAGATGTCCAATCTTATATTGGGAAATTTAACTCTCTTATCATCAATTTCAAAGAACAGAGATTCTGTCATTCCTTCTGGAATCTTCGAATCATTCATGACTTGCCAGGCATCAAGAGATTTTCTGACTATCTCAGTATCTCTGCAAGGACTATTGGAACCACCTAAACTGATCTAATGGACTCTCATGTTTCTCGTATCTTCTGCAAAGGAAGCAAGTAATATTCACAGGCTGTTATCTTGAAGGGACAATGAATTGTGCTATTTCCAACAGGCTGCCCTCAGACAAGGGAGAAGGACAAATCTGTTGGAGTGCAGAGGGAAAAATCCCCAGTATTGCCTCAAAATCAGTTCCCATTTTCTCTAAACCAGAAGTGTAATAGGAAGCAACTCTTAAGGAAAGAACTCATTTTTGAAAGCTGTGGGGCACTGGTTCTATACAAAGTTACATCAGGATAAATGATAAACTATAATTTAGTATTTTCTCAAAAGATGAAGGGAAAAAATAGAAGCATTAATCATATGAAGGTTTGAGAAGCTTAGCAGCGGATGGAAAAAGTCCCCTACCTTCCAGAAGCCTGGTGAATGTGGCACCTCTTGCAAACCTCAGAACTCAGCCTTGTTTTAATCTCAGCCAAGAAGACAGAACTTTTTCTACTTGGAAGTGTAATTGCACCTAGGTCAGAAGAAGGACATAGAAGACTGCAAAGTGATGCAGCTCATGCTGTGTCATTTTGTCTGTCTTGTTAGCCAGAGCACTTTCCTCCTTATGCCTCTGAAAATCTGTATGCAGTCCTCCAAGGAGTTCGAAGTTAGCAAATAAATAAAAACAAAACAAAAAGTTTTAAAAACCAAAGCAAAATACAACAAAATAAAAGTATTTCCCAAGGAACTTTAGGAAACAGTGCATTTTCATAGGTATTTAGCTGAAGGAACACAGATGTTTACTTGACTACCAGGTAAATTATAAACAGCTACTTTGCAGGTTTTGATTAACTTTAGACCTAAACTGAAAATTAAAAACCTGGTAGTATAAAATGCACATAATTTCTCAATTACATTGATGCAGTTTTTCAGGCAGGATTTAAGATTATGATTTAATTGAGGGATTTTAATCTTTAGTTTCTCTTCCTGCAAGTAGGCAATATTCCCTGTATTTCTCTTGCATCTTTCTTTTTCACCGTATTTTTCCAATGTTTTCAAGTGAGGATAAGGACCTCTCAAAAATGCCGCAGTAGGTAAATTTGGGGGGAATTTGAACTGACCACACTAAGTTGGCTCTTAAGAATTCCCTGGTGTGAGATGTCACCCTTGTGTTGGAGGCAGGAGGTGTCAGATGGAGAAAGCGCTGAAATCTGTACTTTCTAAAGAAGGTAAATATCAGTTCTTTGCCAAATGCCCACGTTGCTCAGCTGTTCAGGTTTGTGAGACAAATGCCCCAAGGTTACTGGATGTTAGTTAAATCCTTATTTTCTTCTGTCAGTCACCTTTAACAAGGAGCTGTAGGTACTGACTCTTGCTTTTTCATACTGCTTAGGAAGGATTCAAGAATCATACTTAGCGACTTCAGGATTCTGATGTCCCAGTATCTCTCTGTATGGCTGCTATTACTGTACACTTCTTAATTCTTGATTTTAAAGCATTTGGCATATAAAACTCTTTTCTTTTCCTCATCCCCCCTCTCTTTCATCTTTCTTTTCAAACACAGGTAGTGCAGTTGTGCTGTCCTTATTCATATGTGCTAGTAACAGTGGAGATGTGTGAAGGTAGAACTACAACACTATTTTTAACATGCAAAATTCATCATATAACTTTTCCTACAAACTCCAGTCAACCACAGAACTCTCTCTCTTCACAGGTGTGAAGTATCAGGTAAAGAAAAGCTGCTTAGTTTATCAATTAAAAGCTCAATTGCTGGAAATTGTTCGATTAGGACTCAAAAAGAACAAAAATCTTCTCAGTCATCTTCTCTTGCTGGACAGAGCTGATGTCTCAACAGCATGTCACACAGTATTAAATCTTGAGATTTCCTGCATGGACTATGGCAGTAGCTGTAAGAAATGCTATATGGTTTGACTTGAGAAAGTAATTTTAGTCTATTACTTCTAAAAAATAAAGGAATCCACAAAGCAGCCTGAGGACTGACTGTTCCTGGTTTTGTGGTGTATTAATCCATATAGATCGAAGATTTATTGAGTTCTTGGTCATCTGATCCACAGAAAATGTCACTGCCTGTTTGTTTTAAGAGAACATGGGACTGTTACATTTCTTCACTACTTCTGCTACTTTATTTGCCTTTACATGTTGGTGTAAAGTGACGAAATTAAGAGGTCCACAGGTTCTTGAGTAACAGCTGGAGCAGAAACTTAAGAGAAGTTAGTTACTATTCAGACAATTCAGGAAGCAGTTTGAACCCATTTGCTTAGGAGATTAAATTTAGCCTATTTTTTAGTTTTCTTGCTTAAAAAGTAGATTTTAATATGTTTTCCACAGGGCTATGAGGACTGGCTACGACATAAAGCAGACAATGAAGTCAACGGTGCTCCAGTTTATGTTGTTCGAAGTGGTGGCCTTGTGAAAACCAGATCTAAAAACATTCGGGTAAAGGACAAATTGAACATTGTGTTTCTATTACACAGCTAAAACTCTTATTTATTGCTAATCATTGTGGTTTGGTAACAACACTGAAATGAATTCTGCCCTTTAAACCTCTTCACATCTTTCTGATCTATGTTCACTTTTTTAGGTGGGGGACATTGTCAGAGTAGCCAAGGATGAGACTTTCCCTGTTGATCTGGTGCTCCTGTCATCTGACCGAGTGGACGGTTCATGCCACGTTACCACTGCCAGTTTGGATGGAGAGACCAATCTTAAGGTCTGGGTTACTTCTGTGAAATAGAGTGTAGTTAATTTGTGGTTCCATTTTTCCTTCAGCCTGCTGAAATACCTGCTCTGCTGCCTGGTAGTCCTGTAGTAACCCAATGGGCACTGTTTTACAGACACATGTTGCAGTCCCAGAAACAGCAGTGCTTCAGTCTGTTGCCAACCTGGACAAACTGGTAGCTGTTATAGAATGTCAGCAGCCAGAAGCAGATCTATACAGGTATCACTTTATTAATAAATATTTTGAAATTAAATCAAAATGAGGTGTTTAATACTCAGAATGTTACAGGTTGGGATTGAAATAGCTTCAGACATCTGCTTGAATTTCAGGTTTTAATAATAAGCTTGTGTTTATACATATGTACTTACTGAAAGTTGCAAGTGACAGGTTAAACTTGAGTACTTGAGTAGTAAACCAGACATTATAATATTTATCTTTTTAATTATGTACATTTCAGTTCTAATCAGTAAACTTGTTCCTAGATTGTTCCTAGATTTTAAAGAGTTAAATGGCCTACAGTCTGATCAGGTTGAAGAAAGATCTGTAAGGTTCTGATGGAGATTTCAATATTATATAGGATATGCTAAAGTGGAATTTACTTAAGTTTAATTCTAAGGATGTATGTTGCTCATATTTATTTTGCATATGCTCCAGAGAAGATTTGAACTCCATTCTTCAGCAGCAAAACCTTAGATTAAAAAAGGGATATCCAAGTGTGCTTTAACATCAGCAAGCAAGGTCGTAGACTCTGTAAAGCAACATCTTGGATGGCAAAAGTTATGTTCCCATCCAAGTTTTTTCTGAATAGTATAATGGAAAATGGTAGCTATGAAGTATTAGTTTTTAAAATCCAAGTATATTATTGCAGCTGTTCTTAAGTAAGCTTGAAGATCTTTGAGAAATATTAAGTATTTTAAAACTAAGATACTCAGTTTGAACAGATGTTCAAATATTTGATATTTAGCAAATTAAGGTGCAATCACTGCAGAAGTTTGTGTCCCTTTTTATGGCTGGAGTCATGCTAAATATGTGCGTGTCAGATTTTTAAATGTGTAGTAGATTGGCTTTATTAAATGAAAAGTTTCTGGTGGATAATGTGCAAACTTACATTTGTTGAGGAATTATTTTGTAATGAATCATCAAGAAGTCACAATCTGTTTTAAATAAATAGAAATATAATCTTTTGTGGTAGTTTAATCAGCGTTAATAAGCTTTCTCAAATGCCTGCTCGTATGAGGGATAAATGTTTATGTTGCTAAATGTCTCTCAGTAAAATTACTGCCAGTTTTGACATATTGATTTTGTTTGATTGTTAATAAAAGTTGATTTATTTTTTACTTGTGAACCATTAATGACTGTTTTATAAATGTAGAGAAGGTTTTTACATTTTTAAGTCTTTATGTAGATACTTCTAAGACATACCCATCTTTCATAGATTTGTTGGAAGAATAACTGTAAGTCAGCAAGCTGAAGAAATAGTACGGTGAGTAAAATTGTATAAGGTGATTATTAAGAACATGTGGAGGTGGTTAAAATCTTGACCATCACAAGAGTTACTGTTGAATATATGAAAAGGGGAGGTATTTTTACCTAAGTATCAACTTCAGCTGCATACCTCAGATGGAAATGAGAAAAATGAGTGAAAGAAGTTCATTATTACTCAGTTTTACAGATTTAATACAAGAGTTCTGGAAAGCTTGGCTGTTGAGAAGCAGGTAGTTTTTCAGCACTGGTAATCAGCTGATGACTTTGTTGTTATTTGTTAATTAAAGCATTTATTGATCTGAAACAATTTCCACTGACGTATTATCTATACTACAACAGATCCCCTTTCACCAGGGGCACTGAGAATGAGGTTCTGCAGTTGAAATCCCTAGAAATTCCTGGTTTAACAAAGCCTCTGCTATGAATTTGTAATTTTTAGTATCTCTTTCAAACTACAGCCGGACTGTGCAGATAAGTGCTTACATCTGTCACAGGCAGCACAGCTGTGTGCACATAATCATGTGCTCACCACTTTTCCTTGTGCAGTCACAGCAAGTAACAAACACATGTGCAAATATAAAAATAAAGACGTGAAGCCATTTGCAGACTTCCATCTCGACTTCCTGGAAAGATTTCTAATTGCTGTGGGTTGGTCCCAGCTAGCAGTGAGGCGTCCAAACAGCTGCTCATTCAATTGTCACCACCACAACAGGATAGGAGAGAAAACAGGAAGGACAGGAGTGAGAAGGATCATGGTTTGAAATAAAGATATAGAAATTGCTCACAAGAAATTGCCAAATTTTCAGATATATTTAGCATTGAAGTTTAGTTATTTTATCTTGAGAATTGTTGATTGTCCAGCTTTCAAAAAAAACTTTGTCACCTCTTCTGAAAAGGTGAAGTGCTGTGTGTAAATTTGTCACAGAAACAGGTAAATCTACTATGGTTCTTTCAACTCCTCTAATGTCCAAAATGTTAACTTTTACACTTTTTTTTTAGTGATATTTCTGCTTTAATATTAAAAGAGTACTGTTTTCCATGTAGTATCTGCCTTCAGTCTGAGGAGCTGAATGTCTCTCAATCTGAGGCTAGCAAACTTCTGTCAGCTTTGGATGGGAGGCACACAGAGTTCAGAGTGAATCGAGGAGTTTTCAGTGATTTTGCAAGAAATAGGGCAGTGTAGCACCTGGATCACTTGGCCTCAAATTCAGCAGCTTAGTCACCATCACCAAAAAGCCCCACCCATGCCACCCCCAAAAACCCACTCAGCTGATTTCTAAGGTCACTTTTGCTGCTTCATTGAGAGCTTTTCAGAATTCATTCTGGCCAAGCTTGACAGGTGCAGCATTGGGATAATTTATCAAAATAATTCAGTTGACAGTGTAAAACAGAGCTGGTTTAAAGGGAGGTGAAAAAAGTAATTGCAAGTTCTGACTACTAGTGGAGCTGTATCTTCAGTCTAAGATAAACTTGTCTGGTCTGTGTTGCACTGATTCAGGTTTGGTATTTTGGGTTTGTCAAACTGGTTTTACAAAATTGAATCCAGAAATATAAATTATGTTTTTTATATGACAGTTTTAAATGCTCAAGCATTTAGTCGCTTTCAGTTCAAATTTTCACTTAAAATCTGAGTCTAGCCTAAGATATTAACATATGTGTGTTTAATTTAAAAAATACATCATAATCTGTGTGCATAATTGGTACACATGATATTTGTAATGGTAACTGTACAACTGTTACGTGTAAATGTTACATTTACAGTAACATTTAAGTCAAATTTTTTACTGTGGGAGGTAGGTTGTGGGTTTGGCTTTAGTTTTTTTGAGTAACTTCACGTTATACTTTCAAAGGGACTTCAAGTTTAAGAGCTTTGTTTATGTAACAGTGATTGTGGCCTGCATGTGGCACAGCTGAAGGAAAAGTAGGGTAAACCCAAGGGCTTGCATGCCAAAGCACTTAGCATCTGAACTTTAAATTCTTTTTTTTCTACCTAATATGTCAGTCTGGCCACTGCAGTTGTTAAATTTCTGCTTTCATTTGAAATAGTGGAAAAAATACCTTTTTTTAAATTTCAAACCAACCCTGCTGGCAGTTTCTAAAGATGATACAGCTGCTGCAGTAGAACATATGGTTCTAACCTTATATTAACCTTGTTTCTAACTAGACCCTTATTTTCACAGCACTGCTTGTGGTGAACTTAGCCAAGGAAATAAATGAGTTATTGTATTGTGATAGATGTGAGGAAAAAACATCTATTTTACCTCCTGAAATTTTATCTCTTGTGTTAGGAAACAAAATTGGCACTGGTGCCATGGTATCCATCTAATTGTTTGTTTCTTTGGTATGAATAGCTTCTGAACTTTGTAGATCATTTCAGTCTGACAGAGGGGTAGAGGACTGGTGAATTAGCCAAACCTAAACCAGCACTTTGGGTGCCCTGTGAGCTCCACTGGTTTCTTGCCTGCCTCCTTCCCAAGCACCTTGTGGGTCTCTCTGAAGCAGTCATTTGGAATATTTAGCTCAGTCAGTAGTTATGGGATATGCAACAGTGGTGGAGGAGTATGGCAGTGACCAAGGGAGACATGAAAGGAGACAGAGACCTCTGTGGAGGCATGTGGGAGGTGTGGTGAAAGGGGTAAGATCACTGATTGAGTTGCTGGATTGGGAATTTATAGGGGATATAGGACAGCTTTGCATAGGAAACTGGATTTCAGTACTTCTCCAGAATACAGAGCCGCTGATGTTTACATGCTGATATGTCTTTCTTTTTAGACCTCTTGGGCCTGAAAGTCTCTTACTTCGTGGAGCAAGATTAAAAAACACTAAAGAAATATTTGGTTTGTAGACATCTAAATATTTAAAGAGTATTCTCTTCTTAAAGCATGTTGATGAACTGTGTTTTAATTCTACTTGCACTGAAGAAATTGTAATAATCTTGCCGACTGTTACCTGAGGGGATATGATTATAGATGAAAGTAATGATATTATGCTGAAGAACCTCTAAGGATATAAAGTTCCAGCTCTGCTCTGTGAAAATATTTGAAGTGGTTTGATAAAGGAATAACTTAACTTCAATGGATAAATGACTGTTCTTACTGTTACCTATTGTTGAAGGCTTTCTCCTGAGATTTACCATGCTGATTTCCATAAAATACATATTGAAGAGCAGTACAGTCATAATAATGAAGAATGTTAAAGTAGGTGTTAAAATTACTTCAGTAGTACTCTTTTACTATAGAAGAATCTTGCAAATAGTACAAAATACTGTCTTACAGTAAACACAGAAGTAGTACCACCTTTTTCTTTTATCCTATATCTCTCAAAATGAAAAATTCTGCAAATTGTATTTATGCAGAAAATGGAGTTTGACTCTTCCCCCCTTCCTTCCCAGGTGTTGCTGTGTATACAGGTATGGAGACAAAGATGGCATTAAATTACAAGAGTAAATCTCAGAAACGGTCAGCAGTAGAAAAGTATGTTTATTTTCTAATATCTCTCTTATTTATAGAGCTTTAACTTAGTTTTTCCTGTGTAACCTTAAAACCCTGGTGGTCTCATCATTGATTTATAGGCAAGGGGAAGAGAGTTGTAAGTGCCTTGCCTTCAGTAGGAACTTCAAAGATAAAATCCATTTTTTGATACTGCATCCTTTAGTAGTTTACAAAGTGGAAGTATCCAAGATTGCTCATGCAGGATAGGTGTTTGTATGATAGATATTTATATTGACTCTCATTATTTATTTTAAAAGGAAAAAGAGTTCTGATATGTTGCCTTTATTCCAGTTATTAAAAATCTGAGAATGCCCCCTGGCATTCTTGTGCAAATATATAGCTACAAACAACTGTATGTAGCACAAGAGAAGTTCAGTCATCAAAGCTCAGGCAGGAAGGATGGTCTGGCTGGTTACAGAACAAGAAGCAGTGACTGTCCTGCTGTAGCCTGGCCTGGGTTAAAGGCTCAGCTGCACATGGTAGTGCTCTTCTAACGGAGAAAAAAGTGCAGCCATGGGTTTCTGCTGTGTTTGCACAGCCTTGCGAGCTCCTTGGGGAAATAGAGGGACAGTGTGGGACTGTGTGACACAAGTCAGCTGTTGGGGTGTTCTTGCACCTTAATCTAGTCTTCATATTGCTATACAGAGAGTTTATCTTGGATGTAGAATTTCTTTCCCATTCTGTTGCCTCCTTGTCACATAGAAACTTTATATCTCTATCAAGCACAGGCTACACTTTTTAAAAAAGATCCATCAAGTTTTTGATCAATTCATGTAACCACACTATGTCAACAGATGAAGTAAAATAAACTGAAATTTCTTGCTTTATTTTCTTGCCTCTTTATAGGTCCATGAATTCCTTTTTGATTATTTATCTAATAATCCTCCTCTTTGAAGCCATTCTGAGCACTATTTTAAAGTATGCATGGCAAGCTGAAGAGAAATGGGATGAGCCTTGGTATAATGGAAAAACAGAGCATGAAAGAAACAGCAGTAAGGTAACGTAGCTCTGCCCAGTTGCATATCTGAGGAACACTCAACCAATACACTCAATGTCATATATATTACGTCTCTATTCTATGTGTAACCACCACATGATCCACTTGCAAGTCTCTGTGCTGTTGTCTCAGTGATTTTTGAGTTAGTCCCATGTAGCCTCACCATTGTGTAGAAATATTTCTACCTCTGTTACTGGTTGGACGAATTTTCCTTCCTTTATGAAAAGATCAGACTTTTTGAAAACTTTTAAAAGGCTTTGTTAGGACATCTTTCTGATGGTCTATGTTCTAGTTATTGTTCTTTAGGATGTCTTTTGTCATTCCATAAAGGAAAAGAGGACAAGGATGGCTGTTCTTGTGTATGTTCTATTGCAGTGATTTCACAGTTCAGGAATTTTTTACGTTCTGTGATGTTGAGATGGTTTGGGCAATTTCTTAAGGTTGTAATTTTGCTCAAGCTCCTGCTTGGCTGCTCAGTTCTCTCTAGAGATTGAAGGGATACTTTAAAGTGTCCCTGAAATCTGTGGTTTTGAAAAGTTATCTCCTTTTTTCAATTAGTCTGCATTTTTCTGTGTTCTTTTTAATTTTTG
Source organism: Peucedramus taeniatus (assembly GCA_013400575.1). Taxonomy (NCBI): domain Eukaryota; kingdom Metazoa; phylum Chordata; class Aves; order Passeriformes; family Fringillidae; genus Peucedramus; species Peucedramus taeniatus. The sequence goes on from WBNO01032783.1 coordinate 422,775, forward strand.
ATTTCTGTATGAGTCTGCCTTTGTCCAGAGCAGTTCAGGAGCTTAATCTGAAATAATTGCTATGCAAGTCAGTCTAGCCTGTGGAGCCTTTCAGTTCTGAATAGAGCTGGGATAAGTATTTCCTCAATCTTTCCATTCCTTTGTCATCAGGAATGTAGAGAGCCATGTGTGTTTCTGCAGTGTCATTCTCCTTCTGTCATGTCTTTGTTTTTCTGTCTCCCATGTTGACTTCCACAATCTGCTTTGCATTTCTCAGCATGCTGACATCCTTACTCATCCTTCCCTGTCCATCTCCTCCTGTGTGTGCAGATTGTTATTTCATTGCCATTGCTTGAAGAAACTCTCTAACTTAAGTAATTGTCACTACCTCTCTTAGATGAATTACTGCTCTCACTTTCTGTCTTCTCTGGTTTAGTTTGGAAGATCTCTTTAGGCACAGAACTTGCTGAGTTTTTGTCAGCTGCTTTAATTATTGAATACTTACAGCAATGCTCCCTAAAGAAGAAGAGCACACATTATTTAGCTTTGCAAATTGTTGACTACGTTTATGCTTCCTTTATTTAAAATGTTCTCCTGCACCAATATCTGGTGGATGTTATCTCTTAAAAGAGGTGGCATGGTTATTTTCATCTCTAATCTCCCTTGCTCAGTATTCAGGTGTTAGTAAGAGTGTTTCCAAAGTACAATTTAGATACTGAGTTTGTTGTGCAGATGAAAAAGAGACTGTAGTGTTGCATTTCAGGGTTTGTTAAAATTATACCTAGTAAAAAGAAGTTTCTCTCCTGTCACATAGGTGTTTGCCTGAAATGTGTGTGTGGTACACAAAGATTTGAAGAGGCATAAAAGAAATCCATGTGGTCCCTTTCTTTTTTTGTAGTCTGGATCACCCAAATCACTGGGGAATGCCAGCAGACAGGACCCCTCTTGACACTTTGCTGTCCTGTAACAACAGAGTGTTTGCAGATTCCTCTGACAGCATGGAAAATCATTTGTTTGCCTCCACAATTTAGGGTTCCTTAGAAAATCTTACATGAATGATGCTGTTTCATGGAATGGCCAACACATTTGATTTCTGAGACCAGCTCAGTCTTTCAGAGCTGGAAAACAGAATCACCATGACAGTTAATATTAATTGGCAGCCCTCCTGGCAGATTCAGTAGAGAGACAAAAATTAATGAACTTGTGAATTGAAACCTCCAGTCGGAGCTTAAGGCAAACTTTTTGCATCAGTGTGAAGGCGTGTTACTGGGGCAACCTGCAAATGCCTGTGTTATCACTGGAGTGTTGTCTCTCTCATGTGTGTGTGGGACTTGGGCTTCTCTGGCTCTTCCAGTTTGTCATTTTTAATGCATACTGAAGCATAATTAAGTCACTGTGTTTCACCTGACCACTGTGGTAATCTTCACGTTTTCTTTTTTTCTCTCGTAGATCCTGAGATTTATTTCAGATTTTCTTGCTTTTCTGGTACTTTATAATTTTATCATACCCATTTCACTCTATGTAACTGTTGAGATGCAGAAATTTCTTGGATCTTTTTTTATTGGCTGGGATCTTGACCTCTATCATGAAGAAACAAACCAGAGAGCACAAGTTAATACTTCAGACCTCAATGAGGAGTTGGGACAGGTAAAAAATGTGTTGTCTGTTGGGTTTTTTTAACCCATTTTCGTCTTAGTTTTGAACATTAAAATTTGTTACTGTGGGCTTTTTATTACTTGTGATATGATTGCTGATTAATTTTAAAATTAGGTATAAAGATGTGATGGCAGAAGTTCAAATTCTTATGTGATTAAAAAATTGTGTAATAGAAAGTGTGAGTGGAGATTATTGTATCTTTTTTCTTCTAACAAGTACATGCAATTCCAAGTTTGTTTTTTGTTTTATTTTACAAAAGGTGGAGTATGTGTTTACAGACAAAACTGGTACATTAACCGAAAATGAGATGCAGTTTCGGGAGTGCTCTATTAATGGCATAAAGTACCAAGAGGTCAATGGTAAACTAACTCCAGAGGGATTTTCTGAAGATTCTCCAGATGGAAATAGGCATGGATTGGTAAGGCTCTTTGGTTTTCCCACCATTAGTTATCCTAGTGGGAAAGTGTTTTATTTCAGAGAAATATTCTTATACCATTAGCATAAAAAAACCCCAACCCAAACATAAATCAGAATTTCTGAACAGTTTGAAGCTTTCAAGTGTTACTGAACAAATAATATTTATTAAACGTGTTGAGATGTGATTATTTAACATGAAATACTTGGCAGATTTGTAAGTAAAAACACTTTTTCCTTAAGTGTGTTCAAAACTGGGTTGATACGTAAATGTTACAAATCAAGTTTTTTCTTTCTTCTAGGTGAAAGAGGAAGAGCTCTTCTTGAAAGCAGTTTGTCTGTGTCATACAGTGCAGATCAATGCAGATCAGACAGATGGTGCTGATGGTCCCTGGCATGCCAATGGAATAACATCCCCCCTGGAATATTATGCTTCTTCCCCAGATGAGAAGGCTTTGGTGGAAGCTGCGAGCCGGTGAGCAGTGCTGCCAGGGCTGTCTGACACAGGAAGTGCCTGCAAGGGCAACCTTAGAAATGGCACAGGACACTGGCGAAGCCCAGGGCCTGGCACTTTCACCTTACTGGGAAAACATTCAAGTGTAAAATACACAACCCCCTAAATGTATTATAAAGGGATGATTTAAAATATTTGTGAAAATACTTTAGAAATTACAGTGGTCAGAGTATGATGTGAATAAAATACTGCAGAAATGGGCATTCTTAATTTTCCCTTGAAGCAGAGTACAGTAATGGGGTGTAAGAGTCTCTTTTTCTTCCCTGCCAACTTCCCCTCCCTCCATTAATAGGCGTTTTGTCTAAAGTGATAATTAAATGTATGTTTTCTTTACTTTTAGGGTTGGAGTAGTATTTACTGGAATTAGTGGAGACAGTATGGAAGTAAAAAGTCTTGGAAAACCAGAGAGGTATTTGTTTTTTTTCTTTGATTATTTTGAAGGCTAGAACAGTAGTGAAGATTAATGTAATGTTCTCCTCTTTAATCCTCTTTGTTCTGAAGCAAACCTTGCCTTTCCACAGCGTGCTCTGTTTAATGCTTTTCCCTTGATGTCTCCAAGACAGCTTGCATCTTATTCCTTACCAATTGTAGCTGAGATGCAAGAATTTTGTGTGAGTTACTCTGTGTAGGTGTGTGTTGTAACAGTTTGTATCTTTGCCCATTCCTCAAAGGTTGAGACTGTAGCAGAGTTGGAAAACTGAATTGCTTATTCGAGTCTTGTTTCAGCTCTAGAAATTCCCAGAATCAGTCTCATCTGTGCATAATCTAATCAGATATTTTAAATTTTCATAAAATCAGTACAAATTATTAATAACTGTATATCTGCAGTATGCAGCAACTCCTTTTACTCATTTGATCTGGCAGCTAGTTGGCAGTACTTTGAATTTAAATGTCTAAAATTAACTTTCATTGGTAGTGGTAACATAACAAAAACTAATCCACTTACCAGGGCACACACACTTTTTTGACAGTCTAGATTTTTTACAGATTTGTCAGACACCAAATGTAGTTTTCAAAGTTATACTTGAAGTAACAGCAGAAGGATGAAGAAGTAAATAGGAGCTGCTTGTTATTGCCAAATATCAAGTTAGTATTCAGAAAGCTGTTCCTGTTGGTAGAAGAACTTTTTATTCTTACAGAATGGAATTAACCATATATAAATATAAACTGATAAAAAGCAATGAACAGTGAGTGTTGTTCAGCAGTGATAGCATTGCTTTTGGAGTTTCTATCCAAAATGACACTTTGAGGAAAGGTCTGTGGTGTAAGAGTCTATTTACAGGTAATTGTCTTTGGAAATGTATTTGTAAAAATGTTTTCTTCCCGTTCCCTCTTTTAAAACACAAAATACAGATATAAATTGCTTCATGTTTTGGAGTTTGATCCAAATCGCAGACGCATGAGTGTCATTGTGGAGAGTCCCTCAGGTACGTGATCAGAAATTGCACAAGCAGCACTTGAGAACCTCTTAAACAACATTATTTTTAATTTCAGTTCTGTTTGACTTTATAGGGGAGAAGCTTTTATTCACAAAGGGAGCAGAATCTTCCATTCTTCCTCGTAGTAAGAGTGGAGAAATAGATAAAACAAGGATACATGTGGATGAGTTTGCTTTGGTAAGAGTATATGCTTGCCCAACTCCCAGCCTCAACTGATCAGAAGAAAATTCGTGCGGTATAAATTGTGACTTGAAGTGAAAAAATTGCTGGTGACACCTTCTTGTTAGATCAGAATCTTGTCTACTCTGAATGTAGTCTTTTATTTTCTTGCAGAAAGGCCTGAGAACTTTGTGTGTGGCCTACAGAAGATTCACACCCGAGGAGTACCAAGAAATTGGCAAACGCCTTCATGAGGCCAGGACTGCCTTACAGCAGCGGGAAGAGAGATTAGCAGATGTGTTCAACTTCATAGAAAGGGATCTGGAATTACTTGGGGCTACAGGAGTAGAAGACAAGTATGCCATGGAGTTACTGCTATCTACGCTCAAACCCAGCGAGTTTAGGATTTATACTTGAAATATGAAGTGTGAAAAGCTCTCCCACTAGGACCAAAAGTTCTGTGCTATTCTTCTTGAGTATATTTACCTTTCAGTTGAGGCAGATTGAAAACAAAGCTTGTACCAACTGATTGTGTTTTAGTAGTGGCGATTTACAGTGTGCTTCATCAGGGGAGATGTCATGTATGTGAAATGGAATAGTTGCAGCAAGTATTTAATGTAACAGCAAATTCCTTAGGAAAGCTTCTGCACACAGTTCCTTTGCAAAGCATTCTGCTTGTGCTCTGTAGGTCACAGGGTGTGTTGAACACTGAAGTGAGCACATGGGGCTTGAGAAGCTTTTCATGTACCACAGTAGCCAGGAATTTTTGTGGACTGTTTTAAAGCTTCTCAAATGCAGTGACAGTGCCTAGTTTAAATCAAGATATGCTTAGTACAAATTTTTGATCCCTTAGAAGGATTGAAGTTTAGTTTTTGTTTCATCAAGGCCTTTGTTTTGTTGCTGGTAACAGAATATTATTTGCCAGACTATGATTCTCTGAAAATACTTGGAACATTGGAAAGGCAGACTTAACTCACCGTCACAGTGGGGTTACAGTGGTAGCATGGAGTTACAGTATGAGCTCTTTTGTTTGTAAAGTGTTCAGTTGGTTATTTAAGTTTTTTCTTGTTTCCAGACTACAGGAGAAAGTCCAAGAAACTATAGAAGCCCTCAGGCTGGCTGGTATCAAAGTGTGGGTGCTCACTGGAGACAAGCACGAAACAGCTGTTAGTGTCAGTTTATCCTGTGGACACTTTCACAGAACCATGAACATCCTTGAGCTTGTGCAGCACAAGTCAGACAGTACCTGTGCAGAACAGCTGAGGCAGCTAGCCAAGAGGTAAAATACCTGAGATCTCACTATCTCAGTGATGATCTTAGCTTGGATTGCTTTCATTTTTAAATTTTATGGCAGTCTCTTTGATGCATGTGCCAAACAAAGAAGTTGTCTTTTAAAAAAAATTATTAATATCATAACAGACTGGAAGAAGTAGTCTGTCTGACAGATTAACTCCTTTGCTTATTGTCTAGCCAACAACATAGTTTATAGCAAAATTGGAGTTTTACCATTAACACTGGTACAAAGTCAACATTTTTGTCCCTGAATAGAATAAAGGAAGACCATGTTATCCAGCATGGACTGGTTGTGGATGGGACCAGCCTCTCTCTTGCACTCAGGGAACATGAAAAACTGTTCATGGAAGTTTGTAAAAACTGTTCTGCAGTGTTATGCTGCCGCATGGCACCCCTTCAGAAAGCAAAGGTAAGTGAGAATATAGTCAGGATTACCTTTGAAGTATTTTTATCATGCTTTGAGGAAGCAAGGATTTCTGAAACTGCTTTGTTTCCTCCTTTTTGTGACCTCTGAATCCTTGTTAAATTCAGATCTAGAGTAGTTTGCTTGGAAGTTTCTACATGTGTGTTTGAAAATTTGCAAGTGGATGGAGAAATCAAAATACTGCCACCACCAAGCTCATCTTTATTCTGCCTCATGAGTGTTCAGTAAGGCAGCAGCTCTCCTGATCTCCCTCATACTTTTCCCTTAGCTGCTCCATCACTTCTCCAGACCAAAAAAACTGAATTGAAAATTTGTGAAGCTGTAAGGAGAAACTGTGCTTCTCTAAATACTTTAAAAATACCCAAGTTTTAGAAGTAGAAGGGAAGGCAAGGCCTACTCTCCAGGAAAGGCTTCCCTTAATGCTCTCTTCTAATATAATTTTTCCTTCATATGTACTGAATTTTACTCAAATACATGTTGGATAAGATTCCAATTCCGATTTTGTGATTTTTTTTTCTTTGTTTTTTGACTCCAGAAAGCTAAACTCTGAAGGACTATAATATTCTTTTCTTATGAAATTTTCTCTTCATGCAAAGACATCTCTTTACCTTAAAGCACTAGGAAACCCTTCTGCGAGGTATTAGATGTTCAAGAAGCAGGCTGTTCTACTGTAACAGGAGTGACCTGTTTGGAGGTCACTCTTCCTTCCAGAGTTCTCATGCAGTCTTTAGAATCACTTCAGCATAGAACTGTTCATAGAACTGGTATAGAATTAGTTTCAGTAAAATGTTGAAAGGAAGTTGTAGCTACACTGAGTAAACCTATCTGTTGGATATGTCAACTCTACAATCTTTTAGCTGAAATTTATTTGTCATGTCCTTGTTCTTATTTTGTCATTTAGCTGATTCATGATGTTTTGTACTACTTTCCTTAATTCTTCTCCTGACCAGCAGATAATGGAGATTCTTTCCTGTATTGAGTCATGAAGTGCAGCAAAATGTAATTTTAATTGCAGTGAATTTTTAATTTCAAACATTGAAGTATATAAATCACCAAGACAAATGCCATACAGCTTGAGGGGTTGGGAAGGAAGTGCAGGGCAGTTTAGTCTAGTCTTGCACTTTTTTTTTTGCTGTAGGCAACCTTTTTGTGAGCTTTATTCTAAGATTAAGCTGGAACTCAGCGTAATATTTCCTGCATCTTTAATTATAATCCATGTTAATGTTTGGATAGTGGTCTCACTACTAATTTTGGTATGTTTTATGACTCAAAACCTCATTTAAACATCATCATTGCAGTCATTTGGAGCTGCTGCTGATGGCTGCTGTTAAAATTTGCTAAAAGATTTGTCTTGACCTTTTCACATAGATGTTTGTCTGTCCAAATTACCCAGGCCTTGGGGATCTCAAGAGGACTGATCTGGGTGACATCCTGCAGCCTTGTTACATCTCTAAGGCTGCTTCCTAGGATCTAATACTAAATGTATTTGAAATAATTACCCCTTAGGAATGGGGAACCTTTAAACTTGAATATTAATACCTGCAATTAGGGAATGTATTCCCACAATCAGGTGGATTTCTCTGAGCTGTGGACTTTGTTTAATCACTGTTGTGTTCCTCGTGTGAAGTGAATTCCCATTCCTGTGAATCAATGCCCTGACACTGCCAGCCACAACTCAATTACTCCAATACAGTTTTTTATGTCTACTTAACTTCATGCAGTTGCTCCATTGATATTTCCGCTTTGGAGTGTCTGGAACTTCAGGGGGATAATGTTTTTTCATACATATTTATTTCCTTGGTTTTGGAAAACCTCCTTGATCTGCACTTGTACCTTTACCTGCAGCCCACTTACAACAGAATTAGTGGAGCTTCTACCTTAAGATAGAGCTCTGTGGGAGGTTAATGAATCACTAATTCTCCTTAACCAAAAACCTCATCTAACTCCTTTGTATTTAGAGTATATTGACACTTACATTGAAGATCTGTTATCACTGCTCCTCTTCTGAGTATTTTAGGGCCTTGCATGTCAGCAACTTTTTTCCCTCATTCTGTCATATCTTCTTCTGTTTCTTTGTCAGTGAGGATATTCCTTGATGATAATGAAGTTGCTTTAGAAAGAAGCTATTTTCCTTAATAACAGCACATTGATCTTTTAGCTAATGCATTTGCTTTTCAAATTCTTCCTTCACCTGGATTAGTTCCATTAATTATAAATATGAAAAATCTGGGTTTATTAAAGGGCATTAAATCTGTATTACTTCGTAAGTAATTTTTCAGCTCTAAGTTTTATTTTACTTTGTTTTGTATGATAAAGCATCAAACTAAGAGTTGTAACAGAACATTGAAATAAGAACAGGAAAATAGGCTCAGGGCAGATATTATATTTAAATCAGGCTTGTGCTCCAAAACAGGCACCTTTTCTAAAGAAGGAATTCATGTATGCATGTGATATTCCAAAGATATTTTTTAACCAAACATGCATGTTCATAAAGCATAATCGTTATACCTACAGATAGGCAGCTAAGTGAGATACTTGGGAATTGGTGACATGGCCTATAGGTGGACTGTCTAATCTGAAAGTGTTTAATTTTCGTTTTCCAGGTGGTTCGACTGTTAAAAACCTCTCCAGAGAAGCCCATAACGTTAGCTATTGGAGATGGTGCTAATGATGTGAGCATGATCCAGGAGGCACATGTTGGCATAGGTAACTTCCTTCTGTCTCCACCAGTTGGGGCTTCTTTATTTGAATCAGCATCAAATGAGCAACTTCCTTTTGTTTTAAATGCGAGGAATAATATCTTCCTTTGCAACACTGCTGAAGTCCTTACAGTGTTGAAGTGCAGGAGAACAGAGCCATCGTCAGATGTATGGTGTTGAGTTTTTTAAACTTCAGTTTTTGTTATACTTAACCTGTTTTGTGTTTTGTTTTCCAAACATTACAGGAATCATGGGCAAGGAAGGAAGGCAAGCTGTAAGAAACAGTGACTATGCAATAGCACGGTTTAAATTCCTCTCCAAGTTGCTTTTTGTTCATGGGCACTTTTACTATATTAGAATAGCAACCCTTGTACAGTACTTTTTTTATAAGGTGAGTTTTTTTCTCTGCAAGAAATTTGTTTCAAATCTGAGATTTTTGTTGGGATCAGGTTTAACATCTCTGTTAAAACATGTTTTCTGGGCTTTTTTTATTTTATATTTTACAACCAAATGCAGTAGTTTAACTGTTAATTTGTGTAGTCTTTCCACCTAGAAATAGGCTTTAAATACTGCAGTGAGTTTGTCTAGGCTGAGGCTGATCTGTTTGTTTTCTTAATGCAGGGTTTTTGTTTGGTTGGGGTGCTTTTGTTTTTTTTTACTTCTTCATCAGTTTTCATAACTAGTCAAAATTCACTGTCTTTATTGAATTTTATCTGGAATTTCAGCTTTGGCTCCCAAGTCCCTTTTGAAGTTGTTTTCTTTCATTTAATGGCAGTAGCATGGTGTTATATTTTGGTTTCTGCTTTGTTTGCTTCCATGCAACAAATTCACATGAGCATGGCACAGCTTTATGAATAAAATGTGGAAACTATTCTGCAAAGAAATTCTTAAAAAGAAACTGAAGGGGAAAATTAATGGCTTTCTTCTACGTAATTACTACTTAGACTCCTGTAGGGAGATGTGCTCATCAAGCACATATAGTTAAGTTCATAGTTTTCAGGTTCATTGTTCCAAAGGACAAACAAACAAAATATCCTCTCAAGAAAAGCATCTTGTTTTACTTTGCCAAGTAAAATGCTGAAGGGCTTTGTGCTCTCCCAGCTTGTCAGAGTTAGCAATTTCTTTTAGGGCTGTGTGAGGCATGTACTAAGGATTAACTATTTCCTTCACTTCTCTTTCTTTCAGAATGTGTGCTTTATTACACCACAATTTTTATATCAGTTCTTCTGTTTGTTTTCACAACAAGTAAGTATTGCATGCCTGATACCTTGTCTGTAAAACACTTGAGGTCCATAATTAAGAAAATAGGGGAGTGACACAAGGAGCAGTAGAAATGTTACACTTAGCAAATACCCAGCTTGATTTTCTGTATTTGATAACTGATGTTATTAGATTGTTATGTGAGTGCAGCTGTTTTCCTGACTAGCAAATTAATGTAACTGATCAATCGTTGCTGCTATAAATGTGCTAATAAATCTTTATCAATTCTAAGGCATAAAATGCTTTTTGCTTTCCTTTGCAGACGCTCTATGACAGTGTATACCTGACTTTGTACAATATTTGTTTCACTTCCCTGCCTGTCCTCATCTACAGTCTTTTTGAGCAGCATGTGCACCCGCATGTATTGCAGAGTAAACCTGTGCTCTACAGGTATGTATGTCCTGCATCAATTCTCACAGGGGCACTTGTACAGCAGCAGTGGCATCTGCACAGCTCTGAACTTGCTACAATAATTATCTGTAATTTAGGCATTTTTAGTAAATATCTTGATGGGGAAGAATTGAAGCTACATAGTTCTCATCCTAAAAGTTAATTAAAAGGAGTATTTTAAGAGAAGTGTCTTTTTACATCAACCATGTTACAAGTGAAGAGCACTGAGCACTTGGTCAGCTTACATGATTGGCGGTCTTCTCCTCCATTACATGGGGGAGATGAAAATCACTCAGACAAGGAGAGGTAAAAACTAGGACACCATGATTAGGGGAATCACCACAAAAAAAATCCTTTACTAAGAGGAGTGATTTCCTGTAGAATTAGATGTCCTCCCAGTGGTAGCATGTTGCAGTGCATACTGCTTTTTGGAGGAAAAAGTAGGTATTTTTGTAAAAAAAAGATGTCTTCTCTCAGATGTTTCTCTTTTTGTAAGGGTCTTTTAAGCAGAGCAAGGGGTAAATATCAGGAGATCTGGCTTTTGCTTCCTCTTGCAATTCCACCTCCAGGGACAAGAATTCCAGTTTGTGCTATTCTGAATTTGACCTATTTGAGACCCTGGCCATTGGTGACCTCTCCTTAAAGCAGAGACAAATCATGAGAGCTCAGAGTTCTTTTTCTGCCCATGATTTATGTATTTTTTCTATATGTCAGCATTTGTTTAATGTGTCTTGGTTCAGCTGAAAGTTACATTTATTCAAAGCAGTAGCAGTCATGCAGTGTGGATAGCTGATGGTTATGAACAGTATGAAATCCAAAATCTGTTTTATTTCTGCAGAGACATCAGTAAAAATGCCCATCTGGGGTTTAAACCCTTTCTTTACTGGACCATCTTGGGCTTCTTTCATGCATTTGTTTTCTTTTATGGCTCGTATCTTCTAATGGGAGAAGACACTTCTCTGCTGGGAAATGGCCAGGTACAATATCATAAGTGTTATTCTGTCACTATATTTTTGTTGGTATGTCTTAGTGCTTTTTTGAAAAATCCTCCTGTGTCCAGAAAATTTTGGTTTTATGATCTACAGTTATCAAATATTCTTTGTCGGTATTTGTGTCTACTCTCAAGAGTAACAATTCTTAGCATGGAAATTCTAAGGTGTTGTCAGAAAGCATATGTCCCTGAAGAACATATCTTTCAAGATAATAGATGTGGTTGTCTTAAACTTTGTTGTATTTCATAAACTGTTTTTGTCAAAATCCTATTTCATAATGTCAGCAAATGAGAATTTATATTCATTCATTCAAAACTCATTTTGAATTGGACTTAGTTGCAATGTCAAGCAGTGGCTTCTCTTCAGTAACTGTTACAAAGTTAGGCTGAAAGTTGACAAAAGTCATAAAGCTTCTCCTGAAAATATGTTATTTTAATTACTCTGAATTTTTCTAAATGTAGTGGTTCAAGCTGCTTTTAAATTATGCTTTTTATTCAATAAGTGTTTTTAAGGCCATACCTTAATGAAATCATCATACACTAATTTGACAATTTCTATTTTAAGGATGTTAAAGTTCACAGGAAGAATCATTTACAAAAAACTCTAAAGCTTGAATGAAACCATTATAAGTCTGTTTCCTTATTTCCCTTGGTTCTGAGTTAACTCAATTTAAAACAATTAGATACTGATTTTTCCCTTGTTAAACCTGGGTAGTAATGGAAAAATACACTTGCTTCTCATTATGCCATACTTAATACTGGCATGAAGAACTTGCCAATTTTCATAATACTTTGGCAGAGTTGCAAGTTATGGCACAAGGGACAAAAGCAGCATCCTGCTGAATTCCCAGCATCACCTGATGCCAGGGAGTGGGCGTGAGCTCAGGAAGTTTAGTCAGAAATGCAGTGATGTTCAGACAGGGAACAGAATGGTCCTGAGGGGCTGCAGGCAGAGCTGGGGGTTGGCAACTTCCCTGCCAGGGGAGAAGCATGAAGGGAGAGTGGTGCAGCCACCTGGAGCACCAGTTCCATCATCAGATGTTTGATAAGAACGTTAAAATAGTTGTACTTTAGACTAAAATGTCTCTTTCCAGCTGAGGCATGAGTGTGTCCTCTCTTGTCATTTGTTACAAGCTGTGGGATTTGAAATTCTTATGAGCTGGTAAAGGTCCTTCAGGACTCTTGTAATGAGGTAATTTTAGACTATGAATCAGTGTGTGTGGTGCATCCATCTTCAGTTGTCAAAGCACCTCACTTCAAAATTGCTTAGTAAATGTCCACGGGGCAGGAAGAGACTTTTTCCATTGTATTTAGTAACTGTTTGGTTTGGGGAATTGGCAGCTGCCCTTTAGCTTCTTATGTGAAATTATTTCAAATAAATTCTAAGACTTTCTTGGTTTTAGTTACTCTGCCTCTCTGTGTTTGCTAAAAGATGGTGATTAGAACTGGTAGAACTGTGTTATAGTGGAATATCTGCATTGCATAGTTTCTTGCAAATTTAATGTGTGCCTGGAAGAGCCAAAATTAAGAGGAAGAGGATTTTATGTGCTGCTGAAGTGCTTTCTCAAGTCCTCAAGAAGTGATCACCTGTACGGATCTGTGGTACAGGGTAGTGTTAGTGCAAGGCCTCATGTTTCCATTCCAGGTTCTCAGTTCAGAGTACAACAGAATAGAAGAGATTGTAAATAATTTGTTAATGCTGGTGCTTTCTTAGGCTTACCTCACCACATTGTGCAACTACTTGATCTTTTAGTTCTGTTTTCTCCCCCCTTTTTCATGCTGTGCATGTCGTCAGATATTGAAACCTAACAGGCAAATGGTAAGAGTTTAGAAGAGGAGGAGATACAAAATATTGTATCCATTACTTCATAGGATTAAAGGATGCAGCATCCGCAGTGTAAATGTGTTCAAAAATAAAATGGTGGCAAGAACCTGTTCATGTTTTGCATTCTAACTCTGTGACCACTGAGAGCAGTGTTAGCAAAGACACTTTCTTTCACAGGTCACTCAGGAGGAGAAGTTTAATTTTACTTTTAAGATTAATATTGCAGCAGTTAACAACAAGCACATTACTTGTTAACCATTACTGTTGGTGGGACAAGTAAATCCAAGACTTCAAGAAGAATGTTATCACAAAGGTCTTTAAAATTATCAGTAAATCCAGACTCATGGCTGCCTCCGTTTTGTACCTTATGTATAGGTGAGAGAAGCAGTTGTGAGATCTGTCCTCAGGCTGTTGGGATTTTTTGTCAGAGCTCTGCAACAAGAACTACAACTGTGTGAATCCCAGTTCCGTGCCCCTGTGCCGTACTGACACATCAGCTCTAGGATGACCCTGGTTGCCTGTCTGCATGTGATACCTTCCTCCTTGCTTGCTTAGTCTGCTACCAGTAAATACAGAGTTGAGGATTTGGTCATTGTTCACTTTGTCAGTGGCAAAACCAGCTCTGAAAAAGCAACATTTTCCTTGTGATCCCCCAGCCGATTCCAGGCTGGACCTGGTGTAGAATGGCAGCCCTGAGTAGCATGTGTGTAGATAGATGCAACCTCAGCATCCCTGCTTGGTTGTCAGAGCTGAGATTTTATTGTTGTAGACCTTGTTCAGAGTTTTGATAGTTTAATTCGTGAGCACAAGAGAATACAAAAGTGACAGATTTCAGTGTTTCAGAATTAGAACTTAATTTTGTGTTTATTAGCCTTGAAACAAAGTGTCTTTTCCTTAGAATTTTCTTTGTAAAATACAATGGCACCATTATTTTTGAATTGTATAATTGTGCTTGGGGTTAAAAGTGAACCTTCATTTGATGCTGCATGTTTAAAATTATCTGGAAGTGTTTAAACTCAAAAGTGTTTTGCACTTAAAGTGAATACCTTCCACCCAATATTTCCTTTCTATTGGACGCTTATAATTAATTGATTGAATTGGTATTTTCATTTCCCTATCATTTCATATTACTGTTTTAGCCCTTTTTTTTTTCATACTTCATGTAGCCTTTGTGGTGATTTGTTTTGAACCAAGAAGATTGGGGGTTGTTAATTATGTTCTTATCATAACCTGTACTTTTTCTAGTAGTTTGTGTTGTATCCTCCTTGCTTTTTTCATGATGATTACTTGTCACAAGTTTATGTCTTATTTCTTTAGTGTAGCTGACTTGAGAAGAATTTAACTTACTGTGAATGCCCTTAACTGATGTTTTTTTCTTCCATGATTTTTGCCTTGCCATTTTCTTAGATGTTTGGGAACTGGACATTTGGTACTTTGGTCTTCACCGTTATGGTTATAACTGTTACGATGAAGGTATGATATCACACTGACTGCTCTTTGGGTTTGGATGTGTAGGCAAATATGTAATAAAGCAATAATTTAAAATTGATTCCAAAGTTACTGATTCTTGAGGGTTCCAGATAAGTGACTTTTATGTTTAGTTTCAACAGTGGCTGATATTTTTCTTTCGTTTTTGTGTGTTACAACAATATTTAGTGTTTGGGCTGGAAGTTCATAAGTGTGTTCTGACTGGTATTTATCATTTTCTGTGAAGTGGGTGGAAAACAGAAGCTCACTGAAATTGTCTCTGTTTTAGATGGCACTAGAAACTCACTTCTGGACATGGATAAACCATTTTGTTACTTGGGGATCCATTGTATTTTATTTCATATTCTCCTTGTTTTATGGGGGAATTATCTGGTAAGTGATTTTCTCCCCCTCCTTTTTATCACATGTAATACCAATGAAGCTAAAAAAACATTGAAATATTATGTTCTACCATCTTGCTCTGAATTTTGTGACAGGTTTGTGATAAAAAGTTTTTAAATCTAGGCTGGCCACTTGCTTTTGGTGATTCTTTGAAAAATTTAAGAAGTGCTGCTGTGCAGTCCTGTGCTCAAGGACACACAGTATCTGTCTCTGACAGCCTGTAACTATAAAGACATTTTTAAAAAGTAAATAGGTGCTATGTAATAGGTAAAAAATTGCAACAGAAATAAAGATGCTGGGGTTTGAATCAGTAAAGTGAAGTATTTTTGCTTGTAATTTGGAGTCTGGAGAGATAGAGTGGCGATTGAATCTGTGAAACACAATTTAAACTAAACCAGAACCTTTCCCTCCAAAATTCAGTACCCTCTTTTCCTGGAGCTCATTTCCAGGTCAGGTCCAACAGGTTGCTGGACTTCACATGGACATGGTGCAGTTGTGACTCTGCATCCTGAGTCTCTCTGCTTGATGTAAAATAAGATACACTTGAGACAGTCTGTGCTGTACTTTTGTTCCTAGAAGTTCTTTTTAGTAATTGCCACTTCTTTTAATTTTTCAGGCCATTTTTACATACCCAGGACATGTACTTTGTATTTGTTCAACTGTTGTCAAGTGGTTCTGCTTGGTTTGCCATAATCCTCATAGTAGTTGCTTGTTTGTTTATTGATG
This sequence comes from Peucedramus taeniatus, assembly GCA_013400575.1. Classification (NCBI taxonomy): domain Eukaryota; kingdom Metazoa; phylum Chordata; class Aves; order Passeriformes; family Fringillidae; genus Peucedramus; species Peucedramus taeniatus. Next base: position 438,413 of record WBNO01032783.1, read on the forward strand.
TTGTGAAGAAAGTGCTGTACAGACATCTGCAACCAACAAGTACTGAAAAAGCTCAGGTAATGTTATGCTTTTGTATGCAACTTGACCAACAGTCACCCTCTTACATTGCTGTCATGTTTAATGCAGGGAAGTGTTCTCATTTTGAAATACGTTTGTTAATTTAAAATTAGTAAAGGGAGGACACCATTTTACAAGGCAGTAATATTTATGTTTAGTAATTGGTAATAAAAAGAAGAGAATTATTTATGAAGGAGTCAGTCTTTTGCATCTCAGCTTGCAGCTGTATGAAAGGATCATACTGCACATTTTTATACTGCTTTATAGATGGTAGCTTACTTTTTGTCTAAGTATTTGTGTATTTGTCTAGAAGTATTAGAAGCTACTGCTCTAATTGGCACTGAATAGTTCTTAAAATGTGATTGAAACAATAATTGTAAAAATTACTTGAGTAAAACTTCTTTTAATTAGTATTTCTTAAATCTTAGTCATTTCATATGCTATACATTTGATTGTTGATTCTGTAGTTAAAGCTTATTACCCATGTGGTGGTTTCACAGATCCATAGACAAGGTCTAAAGTTATGCTGTGGTAATGGAATCTCCCTTCTGCCTGATACAGGCTACAAAAAAATCCTTTAAATCATTCTGGTGAGATTAGACTGTCTTTTAGGTAAATATCTTATCTTTGAGTGTTTCTTCTTTTTAGAGAAAGTTAGGGAGATGTCATTCTGACCTATTGTTCTAAGGGTGACTGTGTCTCTGGTTTCAGTTTTCAACGTTTTATCTTTTTATACTTCTGCTAAACTGAGAAGGTTTCTATTACAGTTTTTGTTTTATTCACAGTTAGCTTTGTGATCAGGTTAATTTTAGCACTGATAGGTAGATTGGACTTGTATCTTCAGCCAAAAGGTTGTTTTAGAATCTCCTCACAATTCTTGTGTTTCTCCTGTAATTTTTACCCTTCTTCAACCTCATCTTGAATTTTGGATTTCACCAGTGGGCACAATATTCCAGTACAGCAGACATGAGTGCCAAATACAGAAATAAAGAGTCACCAGCTACATTCACGTTAGAGAATAGCATACATCCATAACCTGTTGTCTTCTGCATCTTGTACACATCTGCAGGTGGTGATGTTGGTTTCTTTCAGGTCATTAATGAGAGATCAATTAGCATAGGGCCAAAAAAAGTGTATGAAGAACCCAGCTGACAGAGATATCCCTTGCACAGTTATGGTGTGAAACCTCTCAGCAGCTTTCTGTCCACCTGTGTGCCAGATGGATTTTTTGGTGTTCTAATTGCTTAATGCAAGTGGCACTGAGCTCTGTGCCATGCAGAACTGCTGATTGCACTGCATCAGTGCTGGTATCTTTAGCATCTAACCTTGTAATTACTTTGTTCTAAGTGCACATTGATTTACTTAAATTATATTACCCTTCTAATATGTGTGTTAAAAAAAAAAAAAAAACATGTGACACCTTCTCTTCATTTGCTTAGGATCAACATCATGCTGACAAGCCTACTGCTAGCCAAAATATTCCCCTAGTCCCTTTCAAAAATTGGAATATTGGGTGCTTTTTCCTGTTTTGGAATTTAGTAGCTAAAAGCCAAAGTAAACAACCATTGGCTTTCATAGGCTGCTCAGATAGACCTGATAAGACTCTGGGTTGCACATTACTGCACTTCTTGGATTAGAGTGTCTGTAGGTAATGATACTTACCTATCTTTTTTTCTCACTTCAAAAACTAGTGGCAAAATTTTTCACTCTCTTTCCTTCTTTGCTGTACATCACCTGGTGCTGTCTGGCATGGTATTGGTGTGGTTCTTGAGGTTATTCTTGTTCTTGAAGTGCTTGAATTAAAACCCAAAAAGCCATGGGATTTTCCTGCCTTTATCCATATACTTCCTGCTACATCCTCTTGCTTTAGGACTCCTTTCTAAAGATTTTTTGGGTTCAGTTTAATGCCTTTACAGCTGTGCAGTCGAAGACACAATAGGCCTTTTTATTTTTAAGGAGTCTTGATAAATCTCTAACTCCTTTCCTGTGGCTATAGCTTGATTCCTGGCCATGGGGATTTTGCTTTGTGCATCTCTATTAGTTATATTTTTTCTTTTTCCTTATTTGCTTTCTACTTTGCATTTGACAGAGTCAGCACTGAGGTCTCTGTTTACCAAAATACCGTCTTTTCTCTGAAAATTCTTAATTCCTGATGCTGCAAAGTCAAGGTATCTGAAGTGGAATTTGACCAGAAGTTCTTCAGCAACCATCCAGTGGTTTCTCTTTGTGTGTCTGATAGTGAAATTATAGCTACAGATGTATTTGCAAAAAGAAGGTGCCTCTTTGTTCCTTTCTTGAGTTTTAATCTGTTGAGATTTTCCTACTCTTGCTTTAATGGGACAGTCAACTCCACTGGATTTCATACACTGTTCTTGGAGTGGGGAAGTGGATATAATTGAAGAGGAGCAGATGATCAGCTTAGCACATTTGTTGTCAAGAAGTGACAGAATGCTTTTTTATGATCATACCTCATAATTTGTGTTTAAAATTCCTTGTAAATATTTTTCTTTCAGTTTCCAAGCAGAGGAAGAGACTGACTTTCAGATAGAAAGGGTTTGGAGAATATCTTTGTCCTAAACACTAAGGGTGATGACTGATGCTAATGAATTCTGTGGAAGTCATTGAAGGAGTAAATATGGACTTTGTGTATAGTCCTTTAAAATTATTTTTCATAGTGTAGGTGCACCTCTGTATAACTGAACATGTTAAATTATTTACTTTAAATTTTAGGACTACATTGGTATGTTTTCATACTGGGGGAAAGAAAAATCTTGGTTTATAATTACTGTTTTTTTATTATGTCAAGATAAATTGTTACATGCCTTGTTTTTAAATTGCAGCTTTTTAGGTTATTTGTTTCTGTCTGCTATCATTTAAATTCTAAATTAATCCCAAGGGCATTGAGCAAAACACACATTTCGCAGCTGAAAATGCTTGCCCCTATTGTTTTAATTTTTTAGATTTTTTTTTATGTGTGACTTACCTTAGTGCTCTGAATTTACTGTATCTGTAGGAATCTTGATTTTATGTATATTTATTAGTATAAGGAGATTGCATTAAGTGTGAGTTTGCCTCTGATCTGTTGGATGTTACATGTAGCTAAGTTATTCATAAGAGAGCAGAGAAAAGTAACTGATATGAGAGAGAAATTTGACAGGCTTTTAAATGTAAATATTGTTCTTTCACAGCAACTTAAATCTTAGTCATTCATTTTGGGAAACTAAAAATTTTAAATTTGACAGGCAAGCATGAGTTGACTTTTATAGAGGATGAGCTTGGTTAACTTTATGTTCCTTAATGCACTGAAGGTGCATGTGTGTTACTGTATTTTATTTTAGTTTTGCTATGTTTCAAGGGTTTTTTGCTGGCCTACGAAAAAGCCACTTAATGTTTCACTGAGGTCAGTTGCCCTGAAGTAGCTGGTGGGCAATTTCTCAGTATAGGTCTGTTACAGAATCATACAGGAGGAAGGACAGTAAGGTAAATGTGAATCAAAATACAAATCTTTGAGTAAAGATAAATCACAGCTCTGTTGAGGGGAGAAAGCAATACAGAATAAAGGTGTCTGGTAAAGCACACATGTAAAAGTGTGTAGGCATTTTCTCTCAGTATGAAAGCAAAGGTACTTTAAGAATGGGCCTGCCAAACAGTGACTGGCTGTGATAGTCCTAGGAGCTGTCTTGAAGGTACCAGGCTTATGTTCTGTATATGATGTGTATTCCACTTAAATAACAATGTGTTGTCCTGTGTCTTTCTCTTAGAAAATTACTGCTGCTACTTACTGACATGTATGTTCCATCCCTTCTCTGTCCAATTGTAGATGTACTCCAACAGAGTTGCTTTAAATGACGAGTTCATCGCACTGCAGCCATTGTCCAGGGCAAGGAATCAGCTGAGCAAAATTAGGTAGAGTAGGAGGGACAGTTCCTCATCAACTCTTATGCATGCTGAAGGTGAACTAACCAGTGCTGAGAGAGATGGGAAGAGGCATGAATATATATTAGTGGGGTGAGAGAGCAATACATGTAGTGCAGAAACATTCAGTTTGGTGGTTTCTTGGCTTTGCTCTGTGTTTCTGAGCCAAATGCTTCTCCTAAGTAGCATGTGTTGGACGTGCTTTTTTTTTTTTTTTAAGGAAAAAACATCCCTAGCATGATGTTCAACTTCCAGAATAAAGATCAGCTGTTCTTGCATCCATTTTTAAATTATCGTAGTTTCTAGCATGGTTATAATGCTTTTGGTTTCTTTATGATAAAAATTAACAGTGCATTTTGCATGCTGGATAATTTCAGCTTTATAAGGCTGTGACAGGAAGATCCATGTACTTCAGGCAGAAATTTCTTGCAAGTTATTTGCCCATTTTAATTTGCTTTCGGTTGTGTCAAAAGAGCAGATAATGTTTGAAGCTTGGGTGCATCCATACCCTTGTGCAGCTGAGGCTTTTTGTGTCTGTTTTGTGCAGCTATAAAGTGAGTGTTGTTTGTTTTCAATGTGTATAGATACATATTCCTAAAGGCATTTGGCTACAAAGTCCCAGAAAATTATTCAAAACAAGATCAAAGCATACATGTGTCTGTGTAGGTACAGCATGATTCTGCAACTCTTCAAATGCACTGAATTCAGGACATTAAATGCTGTCAAATGCTGATTCTCTTAAGTCTTGCAAGACTTAAGCATTCATATACATCAGCATCTGTTTAATATACATATACATCTCTATCTGTTTAATTCCACATCCTACAGCAAGAATTAATACAAAGATCTGATTCCTTTTAAATATTTTTCAAGGTGACTTTGTTGTTAAAAATGTGAAAATATGTGCCTAGGAGAACCAACTAACCTACATTTTAGGGCTTTAATTGCTGTTTGTTAAACCAAAAGAGAAAAGTTTTGTATTTCTTTTGAGAGTGCACTACAACTTTACAAGGCAAAACTTGAAATGGCCATTGTGTTGTGGTGTTAGTGACCCCAGTGTGAAACACAACACCTTGGATTTCCAAACACCCAGGGGGATAGTGGTGGGCTGGTTTTATTTTGTTTTGTTTTGAATTCAGCACTTAATAGCTTTTAAACAGGCAAAGTACAGTATAACTTTTGAAAGCTGTTGAACTTAGCAACATATTGGGGAGGTTCCTCTGCAAAAGCCTTTACAAATTTGCTTTTCAAATTCTTAGTTTATCAGATATGTTGGTTTATCAAGTTACTGTTTAAAAACTGTGGCTAAGTGTATGTAAGCCTGTTTTATCAATTAATTATTAAAGTCAATTACGTCACACACCATATCTACACCAAAGGTTTTAGAACAGAAAACTCTGTTGAAATTTCAAAAACTAGACTCATCTTAATGGTTATACAGCTGGATAGTCAAAGGAAAAAAAGCTGTCTAGGAATGCAGCACTGTAGCCATTAAAATGCTAAAACCAAGAGAATCCTTGCTAATGTGAGGCAATTTTCTTCATATTAAACTTAGGGAAGAGTTGAAAAAAAGGGGAAATCTGTTTTGTCCATGAGTAACAAATGATCATGCAAATCCAATTCTCTTATAAGTCAGAATTTTTGCACTTGAGTATCTGATAGTACCTGTAAGTACAAGCACTGGCTGCTTTCTAATATGCAGTAGAACTTGTAAAGTGCAACAAGCAAACAAAGATTCGGGTTTCTCTAGTTCTTTATTCTGTCTTTGGCCAAAGTTCAGAAGTTATCCTGTGGATCCTTGCCTACAACAGTGAAAAGGAAAATCAGTTGATAGACAGAAACTACTCACTTCACTATACTAAATAAAATCTAATTTGGAGTGAAGAGCGTGAGTTGGTTTCTGTGGTTTTCCCAAAGCAATAGGGCAAAGAAGGCAAGGAAAGCTGTAGGAGCATGAAACAAAACAGCTGCCTGGTGAATGTGTAGCTGTAAAGCAGCTAATCTGTCACACCTCATTTGTACATGCCCACCCAGGGACTGCATCCTTTGTGACTGCAAAATGCATGGAGGTTGATGAACAGACTTTGGCAGATTTTTATTGTTTGTAAATATGTATTAAAAGTCTCAAAAGGAGCGTAACTCCAGGTTAAACTGATTTATGCCTTGTTCTGCCAAAATTCTTACTCTTAAGATCAAAAGAAGACTTTTTTATGAATGCAAATTAACAGAGAAGCATGATGTTACAATATATTTTTATGTCTTTAGGCTTCACAGTGTGCAAAAATGTTCAAGTTTATATTGAGTACATTGGTGATGTATAGTTAAGATCTTAGAGGGGATCTTCTAAGTGTCCAGGTGAATCCTGTAAGTCAGAATTGCAGTCTTGTGTGTGCCTGTTAAAAGTCTTGCCGCTGAACTTTACTGTCCCTTTTGGAATGTGGGATGAAGAGGAAATGAGGCAGCACAGGCAGGTGCAGGTATTGTGCTTAGCTGGATGTTGGCTGAGCATTGCTTTCTTTCACAGCTGTCTCTCCTGTTCTTGGAATGTGTGAAATATGTACCTTAGGATACTTACTGGGTCCCACTGTATCTCATCCCATGTTTTTATCTGTAAAGAAAGTGTTCTGTGTGCATGTGTGTCTACATGTCCTGTGCTTTGGAAGAACTGTCAGAAATCTTAAGCCACATTTGAGAAGTGTTGCTTGGACAGATGTTTTAATTCTACTTACTGATGGGATTAACTGTGTTTACAGAGTTTCTACCTTTGGACAGTGTGTTATGAACTGTACCCAGAGCTGGGGAAATGTAAGACACCCGAAAGGGTTTTATTTACAGAGAAGGCTGTCAGTGCACAATGTTGTATCCGGGGCTCTGGTGCATTTACCTTGTCACAGCCAAACCCTGTTCTTTCCCCATCTCCAGCCCCATGAGTCTGTTGTTGCCTGGTTTTCCCTTCATCTCAGTCCAGTTCTGCTCTTTAGCTGTCTCCAGAACTCCAGGCTCCAGGCTATGGCTTTAAGGCCTTCATTCCTTGTCTGTATTTTTAACTCTAGCTCCTGTTCCATAGGATTCCTCCCCTGCAGCTTTCAGGTCTGACCCAGCCCAGCTGTGTCAAGTCAAGAGCAGAGAGGTCTCTGTTCCTTTTACAGCCTATGTTTTCTGTAAGAAATGTGCAATTTCTGAGAAAACTGTCCCAGTGGAAGCATGAATTCCCACTAGTGAGGTGTGCCAGAACACCCTGATGTGCTGCACTTTGGTCAAGGGTGATCTCTTCTTTTACAGACCTGTTCATGGTATTAGCATAGCTTGGTGTTGATCTATTGGCTAATCCACAGAATCTATCACAGGAAGATGAGGAAATGAGGGAAGAATGCACCATTTTGGATTTGACTTCAGTCACAAAAGTGCACATACTACTTATCTGAAGAAACTTTTGTCTCATGACTTGGAAATAATTAAATAATCGACATTTGTAGGTTAATTTGATACAAAGAGTAGAAAAAGAAGTGATAAAAATATCATGGCAGTGAAGTGGTTAGATGTCAACATTCCTGTATATTTTCTTTTAAAATTTTAAATCTAATTGTTTGGGATGTTAGTATATGGTATATTGAGGGTTAAAGATAGAGATTTACAGTAGGGAGCAAGTTTTTACTTAATTGTGGAATAGTAATAACCATCTCGTATCAACTTTCTAAAGCATCCATGTGGCATCAGAATGTTGGCAGCTGGGACCTGGGCTCAGGAACATACCCTGCAGTGCTCTTAACTTGGTTACAGGATTAAACACATTCCCCATTCCTCAAAGTCCCAGCTTTTCAGTGTGATTAAATCTTGGGTTGAAATGCCTGTCTTGTGGCATATGGCATAACCTGCAATAAGACAAACAAACTGAAATGGTCCATTCTTTTAGAAGGGGGGAAACAAATAAAACTCCAAAACCTAAGCATTTTAGATAGATTCTAAATTTGTTGGGTTTCCTTGTTGTAATCTGTAGAGCACAAAAAGACCAAACACTTTTAACATTTGCGGGGCTGAGAAACCACATTTGATCCACCAAAAATAAAAATTGCCTCTTGACCTTGTAAATATGCCTTGTTCTCTCAAGACCATACCTGTGAAAGTTCTTGTAACAATGGTAACTGTTTTAAAGCAATGCAAGCATGGTGCTTTATAAGATCTGTTGCTTTTCTGTCCTTCCAGATGGAAGAAGATAAGGGTTCAGTCAGCTCAGCATGTGACTTTGCTGAAAGCAGGCACAGAGGGGAGGACAGTAGGCAGCTGCTAGACCCATCTTGCCTGCCCGACAGTTCTTACCTCCACTAGGTAGTACTCCCACTGTACCCTAATGTGTGTGTATCTATTTACATATATCATACAGACACAGTCATTGAGCCATCTCCAAAATACCCATTTTTTGTATCTACAAGAAAAATTGCTTCATAGAATGTTGGTTTGATTTCTTTTTCTTTATCAAGCTGAATCATTCTTTAATTCTGCACTTTAGTTGCTTTTTGATTTATGACATCTAATGGACCATTCTCATATGAAGTATTATGCTTATTGAGATTCCACATCTTGCCTTATGAACATACTTTATTTGCCACCCAAATATTAATAATATCTGGTATTTCTCTATACTCACTAATTTTTTTAAAGCATTGTCTCTCCTGCCTTGTGTTTCCTGAGGGTTTGTTTCAGGTTTCCAGGGAACATTATGCCTTCCTGCCTTGCCATGCCAGGTTTTACTTTGGTATAAAATTATGACCATAATTGTCCTCCACAGAGAGAAAGTGAGAAAAGGGACTATCTAGTATATGTATCTTCCTTCCAGGTAGTGAGTGTAAATCCATGTTCACCAGACAATGATAAACAATGTATCTACATATAAAATTTAGTTGGGTTTTTTGTCCTTAATGTTCTCACAGTATTTCTTTACACTTAACTGTGAGTTTGACAGAACAGAATTGTTGTTTCCAGGCTTATGTAAGGTCTCATTTGTCATTTTTTTTAAAAAGGGATATTAATTTTTCCATAAGTTGTGGTTCAAGCATGATCCTTGCTTTTTGTATCTAACTTGTGAAGAATAAAGGAGATTTTCCAGAAAAAGAGACATTAGACCTCTGAAATCCAGAGTTGAGGGTTTGCTCCTTGGAAGCTCCCTTGGGTTACTCTTGGTTCCTCTTTCTGACAGTCTTTGGATAATATCCATGACTGCTGGCTCTTGGGGTAGCAGATTCTAAGAGAAAAAAAGCTCTGGTTCATCTGATCCAGCATACAGCCACTGTAATGTGACTTTCTGCAGTAAATTTAAAGGTCTGCTTGAGCATTATGGATGAACTAAATACTGTCTGAAATCCTGAGTGTAGGAAAGTTGCAGTTTTGTATTGCTGTGGCCGCAGCTGTGAAGGTCACTCTGTCTGCAGCAGGGGATTTGCCTGCTGACCTCCAAATGGAAATTCCTTCTGTTCTCTGTAATCTCTTGTGTCACAACTCTGGGAGCACAGTCTGAGGTGGCTCTGAAGGTCACATTTGCTGGTACTGCAGTGCTGCAAAGTGTGCAGTTCCTGATTCTGGTATCTTCTGTGGCACTGCAGCTGGGACCAGTCATGGTGGTCATCACATGAGGATGTTCAGGGACTCAGGCTCTGTTGAGATGTGTTTTGTTTTGTTTGTCTTTTAACCAGAACTCCTTTCAGACCTGTCACTTGCAAATCTTCTGCTCCTGTCTCTCAGGTACAGAAGTTTGTTGTCACAGTAAATGTTCCTTCTGTGTCCCAAAGACCCCCAGATGAGTGTGTGAGTTAAAGTGTGTTCTGCCTGTACTCAGCCACAGCCTCTGAGGTGCAGCATCCACAGGATCAGGGGGCTCAGTTTGTAGAGAATCCTGTACATTCCAACAGCTGCTGAGTGACAGTTCTGTGAACATCACAGTGAGTGGTGGGATGGGAAGGTCTGGAGGGGCTGTGGGGAATGTGGCAGGCACAGGAAAAAGTGCGTGGAAACAAACACCAGTTCTGCGTGTGTTCCTTCTTGTCCTCCCAGCTGAGATTTTTCTCATGTATTTCCAAAAGCCTCTTGTTTCTGTTAACTGCCTCTTTGTTGTGTAGGCTGTTCTTCTGTTGTGAAGCTGTAAATGTGTCCAGCTGCCTCTTTGGGGAGATGAGGAAAGAGAGTGCCTCCACTCATAGTAAACTGTTCCCATAGGGAGCTCTTGAGGTTCTTTGCTTTCCTTGCAGTTTTTGGCAACTGTCAAGGACTAAGATGCCTCCTCCCAGAATTCTTCTTTCTCCTGGTGTGAGGAGAGAGTAATGTTCAGCCTCTCTGTTTAGTATTTGTTTGACAGGATACTCTTATGGAGAGTTTAAAATAAGATTAAAAAGCATCCACACACTTCACATTTTTATTTTTCTTTGGAATGATTACTGAAGTCAGTTTAGGATATTCTCTCTGCAGAAGCAGATTCCAGTTATGCTGCAGTTGGTGCAGCAGTGCTGTAGAGGAGCACAGTGGTAGGTGGCACTTACACCCATACATCTGTTGCTATTTTCTTTTCATTTTATTTCTTTTATTCCTTTTTTCCTCACCTACAAAACATGAGCTGTTGAAAGAGTTTATTATGCTAATGCTGAATTATTCTTCATGCTGGCATGAGCATGACTGAACCTTTTTGACATCAGCCTTCTTTGCTTTTGGATAAACCATGTTCACACAATCAGGAATGTGCTTTTGTTCTGTACCAAGCCAAGGGTATCTATGGTAGTCGTATAAAGTCAATTATTCTAGGAAGTTGCATTGTTTGCTTGAAGAAGAATTACTTGGGATCAGGTTACTGTGTGTATTCTGCAGCCTGAAGCTTTGTCTTGATAATTTCCCTTAAAATAGGTATGAGCTCATATAAATTGTTGTAGGGCCGCAGAGATGAATCAAGGCATCCCAGCTGGAAGTGCATGTGCTCTGCTGTGGGGTTTGGTAGAGGGAATTGCTGAGCAGTTCATTTCCAGGGTTAGGCAGATGCGGTGCCAGACGATTTCCATGTGCTCAACAAGGCTGCACTCAAACCTTGGGAAGAACAAATTTGAGTGTATGTGGACCTTAGGGAGTGGTAATATTATTACTGTAGTTCCCCTATAAAATTGAAAAATATTCAACACTCTAGCTTTAAGAAAACCTGCTTTTCCTAAGTGTATCATCTTCATTGCTAGAATTTGTGAGTACTGATTTTTCTTTTTTTTCTTTTTTTTTTTTCTTTTTTATTTTTTCTTTCCAGCTTACTGAGGCAGGTTCAGGTATCAACTGCTTGGACTCCATGTGCTGCTTCTCAGATGGGGAAACAGCATGCACATCTGTTAGAAGAATGCTGGAACGACTAATGGGAAGGTGTAGCCCAACCCGGGTCAACAGGTGTGGCATTTCTCTCAATAGCCTTTGCTGCAGACGATTCTCCTATAAACTGGAACCCGATGAGCCTGCAGCAATAGATGTCTAGAAACCAGCTGCAGGTTTTGCTTATCTAAGTAGAAAATGCAACTCTTTATTGTACTTTCTTCATCCTAAAAGATTAGCTTCTTGTTTCTTTTTGAGTGGTTTCTTTTGGGACGGGGAGGGGAAAAACAGTTTTCGAAAGATTTCTGTTAAAGTGTTTAGTTTGGCTTTACAAGGTCTTGTGTTGTATCTATCGTAATTTCTCTTGATTTGTACATTCTTCTCTTTAGAAAATCAAGCCTTGCTCCTGTTTTTGTTCTCCTTTTTATGATTACTTTTTTGCCTTCAGAAATCAGGAGTTGTTTGTAAAGTCGAAAGACTTTTTCCCTTTGGTTCTTGATGTACAACCTCCAAATATTTACCTTGGAGCTTTCATTACTCCTGAAGGTATACAAAAGGCTCACATTCCCCCCCTTAAATCTAACTTCATTGTTTGGAGGAGAGCCTTTAAATCTTTCAGCCATTGATTGATATGAAGATGAAATATTTTTGTAGTATAACTTTTATAATCTATTTCTAAAATCAGAGTGATTGACAGAACAGAGTCTTCAGGTTCTAAGAATTTTCAATGTTTTTTGGGTTCCAGAAGGTATATTGTCAAAATCATGTGTGCCATTCCAAAGTATGTGCTAAATAAATCTTTCCTTCACAAACCACGTGTGAAACAAACGTTAGTGGGGTAAAAGCATGTTGAGTAATTGAACATGTCTGCAGAGCAGCACTGCTCTTGCAGTCAGCCCAACTGGGAGAGGAGCTCTCACTGAATCCTCTCATGTGCCATCTCCCCATTTCCAAACAAAGAGGGATAGCAAACAAGTATGGAAATATTTGGGGGTAGAAATAAAAATAGTCTTTTGTACATCGTAATCTCTGTCCCTGAATGATATCATGGTCCTTCATTGGTCAAAAGGCAAACCTGAAAACACTGAACTTCACACATTTTCAAGGAAACTCATTTTGTATTTGAAGAACTTTGTCTCTTTCAGTTAAAGGTTGTGATATCATTCATTGGGTATCAAATCTTGTGTGGGTAATTTACCCTGACAGCTTTGTCAGCTCTGATTCTGCCTTTAGGTATTGCCTGGTCTGTAGCTCATCTCTGTTGGAACTCTTGTGTTGAACATGGTGTCTGTGCTTTCAGTCAGTCTCTCTCTTCTGGCTTGCTTATGAAATTTATTCAATGTTTCTACAAACCTAGGGTATGAGTATGCAAGAAGTTTCATTCCATATGAAAAATGAACTGTTACAATTAAGTACATTTTTAATTTAAACTTGCTGTGTAGAAAGCGGGCATGATGTGTAAAATAAACAGTTTAATAGAATTTTTAATCTACAAGGTGAGCATTTACTTGGTCTAAAAATCAACATTTTGGTAGCAGTTGCTCTAACTTTTCTGGAGTTTTTTCCCACTTCTCTGTAAAACTGTGCTTTCCAAATGAGGAATTTCTCATGCTAGTTTGTTTCACTTATTGTTGTCTAATTAGGGCAGATTGTTAGTTAACAATTGCCTTAGTAACCTGTAGTCTTCTTATAAGGTAGGTATTCTGTGTTTTGTTTTCTGCAATGTATTTGCAGTTTTACAATTTTCTCTTTGTTCCACTCAAATTTTCTTTCCTTAAGAACTTAAAAATACTTATTGAAGCTAACTCGTATTTGACAGAATATTAAACACTTTTTTCAAGACTGCTTTTTGTCAGGTTGCTTTTCTGCTTACCTCATGTAGTTTTCAGATGAAGTTCCATCTAGCCAAATTATTTTAGAGTTCTTAGAAAACAGACATTAGGATTAAGTTCAATGAATATGCAAAACTGTCTTGGTGCTACACTAAGGGCTTGAAGTTCTGTGCGTCTTGCATCTGCCTCTGGTTGAAATTGCTCTGAACAATCTTCTAGTTTCACTTAAATTTCTGTACAGTACAAAGAGAAAAGAGATTTTTTTAAAGTCAGTCATATTTATTTTCTCCAATGATTTCAGCTCCTTCCAGTCAGTATTGACACTTAAAACCTGGTCTAAAAGTGAAGGGACCATTTTCTCCCTTTCACTTTTTTGATAATATGAGAAGGTCTTTATTCATTTTTAAAATTACTAATTGCTTAAATCACATGAAGCAGTTACAAGTTGTGAAATTATAAAGGTACAATAAAGAAAACTGTTGGGTGATTTTAAAATTGTTTAGGCTTTGTTCATGAGGAGCTTGAGCTGCTTTGTTCTTTATCTCAGTCTCCAGAAGATTGTGCAGTCCCCAACAGCATGGTCTTTTGAGTACTTGTCCTCTATAAAACAGCTAAGTATTCAACCAGGAAGTAGCTGCAAATTATTTTTGTTGATTGAAGTAATGCTGATGAATGTTGTTTGGGCAAGTGCTGTAGAATGAAGAGCACTATTTTAAATAATGTTGCTGTAGGCAGCTTGTGTTGTATTCTCTGCTCCCTATATTCTGTCAAATACGATATTCTGTCAAATATGATAACATGAAATCAAACATTGTATCAAATTTTGATAAAAACTTTGATGAATCAAAGTCGTACAAATGCTTGGAGTAGTGGGCCACAGGAATATAGTCTATTGTGCTTAATTTACTGCTTGTAAAATGTATTTGAGAAGTATTTTCTATAGCTTCATTAGCCAGTTAGAATATAAAATGTGTGGTGTGGTATGTTAAAATGCATTTTGTCTGTCTGTTCCATTAAATTGTCTGTCGACTTGTCAGTCACTAAAATACTGAGAATGCTGGATCACATACATTACTTGTATAGTAGGAATCATTGTTGAATTGTTGGGTCTCCCATTAGTGGTTCTTGTGTCAAGGCACTGGATGGAACAGTTCTAAAGAAACAGCAGATTTCTGACAGAGCCTAATTGGGAGAATAAGCTCCTTGTGTTTTGATTTCCTGCCTTCCAAACTTCTTCAGCTTTTCCCATACAGTCCTATAATGCTGTGCAGCCAAGAACAGTATTTCTTCCCAAGCAGTAATTTGTCCTCAAGTGAAAGACATTGTGAGACCCCTCTGAGTCAGCAGCTGTGACATCTGGGGTGGTTCCCTGATGTTTTGAAGTGCAACAGGAAGGGATGAAACAGGTTCTTGGCTGCAGATAAGGTTTGCCTCCCCCAGATTCAGACAGTGTGGATGTTTCCTGCTGGGACATGGCTGTGCCAGGTTTCCAGGGTTGGCTGTGTGCTCCACAGGGCTCTGCTGGAACAGCCTCACGGTGCCTCTGTACACAGGCAGCATTCACAGCCTCCCGAGACACAGCACTAAAAATGCAGCTGCAAAATAGGCATTAAAACCTCTGGTTGTTTTAATTTATAGTGATGGAAATAGCTGTAGCTGTGTGCTAATTACACAGCAGGCACAAATTGGCCTCTGTTTCCAAAGGTCTGAATGAACTGGAGGTACCTACATGAAATTAGTAGATTGATCCTTTAAATGTACCTTTAAAGAGGTACATTTGCCTGCTCTCATAACACTTCTGTCTTTTGCTCTCATAGACTTTTCTCCTCACCTCCCAGTACAAATACTAGTTCCCAGTCAGCCAAACTTTTTTTTTATTGTTACTTTAGATCATGGAGTTCATCGGATCCCTTCTATGCCAACGACAGGAGCATCCTGACTCTCTCCACAATGGACTCAGCCACTTGCTGACAGGGACATTTTTGAATGCCTTGTGGAAGCCATGTGGTGCTCACACAGCTGTAGCAGGTGCTGAGTGTCCGGCGCTGCCCTAGGAAAGCCCAGAGGACTCCTGGGTCCAGGCAGGGCTTGTCTGGCCTGGCATAATCTGCACAGCAATCGCTTCCAGGATTTTTTCTAATTATATCTACAAATTGCTAAATAAGTTGTTTGTTTTTTTGTTTTTTTTTTTAAGGAATGCTTTTTCCTCTGACCATTTGATCCTTTTTGTTGCTGTATGAGGAGACTGGAATCCTACATTTAATACTTGAGATGTCCCTGTAGGGCAATGACAGAAATCTTTCTCCTCCAAAATTTGACTGATCCAATTAGAATCAATTTGAATCTCCGCAATTAAACTTATAAAAGTTGTGCTTTTCATGATGACCCTTCCTTTTAAACACACATTCATTTTGAGCTGTCTTAGCAGTTTGCAAATAAATTTTGTTACTTCTGTGGACAGTTACTGTATTCTATAAGCAATCAGTTTAGTAATTTTTGAGAGTTTAACGCAATTCAAATATTTATGCTGGTGTATGATTGGCTAACATATTAGCCATTGCTTTGAAAAACACTGTTAACTGTGACAAATCAGTAACTTGGAATAATAAGGGATATAACAGCTCACTGTTCTCCTGAAGTACAATTCAGAAACCAGTCATCTTTTATTATGCCCTGTATGTTTTGTTAACAGTTCTGGATCCTGACATGGAAAAAATTGTTAAGAATTGGTGGATTGAGCAGAAGTCTCACTAGCATAAATTTTTGAATTATTAATCCTTTTAAAGTTGGGGAATTTTTGCATGTTTTGTTTTTTCATGTATTTATATTCAGTCACGTTGTACTTTGAAGATATAATTAATGCTTAATTATCTCCGTCTATCGGAAGGATCCGAGACCTTGATGGCAATGTTTTGATACCTGAGTATGCCAATAAAAACAAATTGCACAGTTGGAGCTCTGGGTGGTGCATCCTGCAGGCGCCTCCCCTGTCCCAGGACAGACCTGTCTGCATGGTGGGGGCTGTGGAGCAGCAACATTTCACTGTTCCTCAGCCAGGGTGGCTGAACCCACTGCTTGTGCTGGGATGTGGGAGATGAAGTGGAGGAGTGCAAGGGTGCCTTAGAATGGAGCTGTTCGTGGCTGGGGACTGGGAAAAGTGCTGCTGCTCCAGGACACTCCCTCTTGTCACCCCCGACAGTGACATCCCATCAATAACTGGAAAATTCATCCTGTCGGAGAGTTTAAAGTGTAAAGATCCATCTTAACATTAGCTCTGGGTAAAAACTGTAAATCTGGGCTGCTGCAAACCTGGCTGACTGTAACTGGGCTGCTGCCAGGGGAGTGTATCCCTCTTGTCATCCCAAATTCCCCCAAGTTCAGTGAGCAAAGGAACAGGTCCTGCTTTCTTGGGATCAGATCCTTCAGATGTTCCTTACCTATAAACAGCTCTGCTGTTCATTTTCCTGCCCATGACTTTAACTGGGATTATTTCAGCTCTCCTCTTGGAGCTTTGTTTTTGCATTAGTGCATGGCAGCTTCACTCAGGCCTGAAGGGTGCAGGTACTGTGGAGTTTACAAGATCTCAGTGCTCAAGGCAACGTCTGTGTAGGAAAGAAATGGTCATTGCAGCCTCATTAAATTTCTGGTGAATTGAACTTGCAGTATATAAGGGATTTCTCCCACTGTTATAGGTAGAGATCAGTTCAGAAATTAAGAAGCTTTAAAAATAAATTACGAGACAAGAAGGAGGAACAAAATACAGCAAACTTTCGTTTTAAAAAATGTTTAATTCAGTGTTCACAGTGCATTTCTGTATCATGTCTTCAGATGCCTGAGTGCAATGAAGCTTGAGGTTGAAAATGTCAGTGTGCACTAGATCCCCCCAGCGAGTGCCCAGGGGATGAAGGAACACTAAAATTGAGCCTTGTCTTCTCATGCAGCAGGTATGAACATGTGACTGATCCCACTGCATGGGGCTGAAAACCTGGATCCAGCTGGAGAGGCAATAACCTGATTGCCATCCATCCAGTCCCCTCCAGATCTACAAAATACACTTAGTTTTCACCGACTCCCATAACTTACTAGGTATTTCATATCTATCTTAAACCTGGGTTTAAAATAGTGATTTTCTTCCTAGTAGTTCCTCTTCCTAGGAGTCTTCATGCTGCCGTGGATACCTAGGAAATACAGAATGATTTTACTACTCTAATCAGATATCTGCTGTTTAGCTGTTTTTACACCTCAACCAGAGTGTTTCACCTTTCAGCAGTGCTTGTTTGTCCGTGTCAGGCACAGCATTGTCCTGTCAGTGTGTGTGACCGTGTGCCCTCATCCATCCGTGTGGTTCATGTGTCCTGCCCTGGGCCAGGTGGGTTCCTTGTGTGAGGGGAAGCAGAGGCTTTGCCAAAAACCCTGCTCCAAGCATTTCCACGGGCCCAGCTCTGTAGGTGATGTATTCTGGCTTTTACCACACCAGCGTGTTGAATAGATTTGCACAAAAGCAGCACAGTTGTGTATTTGAAGAATAATTTGTGCTCATTATTGTGTTTCTTTAAAACCTTCCATCTCCTCTCCTCCCTTTCCCCCTACTTTCCCTTTTCCCAGTGTTTGTAAGGTTACCGAAGAAACTTGCATTTAAACAATTCAGGAAGGACTTAAGAATCCATCCCTCGGCCAAGGTATATTTTTCTATTTGCAGTAAATCTAAGTCAGTAATGTCTCATTGAGTAAGAGCATAGATGTGGTTTGCTTAAGGACAGATTTTTTTGTGTGTGACAGATACTTTGTGTGGAAGTCACTGGGGTTTTGTGTTGATATCACAAATCTTTTAAAAATGCTCCTATTCAAGGAAGAAAGACTTTATGTATTTCTTTGATGGCAGAAGTGTAGGAGCCAGTTCACTGTGCCCTGGGCACAGTGCAGAGTCCTTCATGAGGGAAACTGAAAAATGCAGCTAAAATTCAGTGTAATGCTGGCATTCACCTCCCAGTGTGAATGTAAATGGGTGGGGGAGGCTTTGCCATGAGGAGGAAAAGTTTTATTTTTTACCTTTTAGCCTTGAAATCCATAAAAGCCTGTAGTAGATGTTTGTAGTTCAAAGCAAGAATGGTGTGCACTCACTTTACTATGCAGTGTCCCTGAGGAAGCACCTTCTCCATGGGATCGTGTTCTCTACAGGTCAGTTCTGCCTCTGGGAAAAACAGGGTTTGGTTTTGTTACTTAGGAAAACAATTTTAGCTGCCAAACTCATGCTTTTAAGAGGATGCAGTGGAAAAAAATATTCTGAATTGGTTCAAAAACAAAAATGTAAATATTCCACTTAAAAATACTCTGTGTTTTTTAAGATTGCAGCAGGGAAGGGAGAACAGAAACTTCAAAGGAAGGAATGCTGTAAACTGGTTTTTCATTTTCAGAATGCTTTGAGAAAAGCTTATGCAACTTAAAATGCATATTAAGCACCTATCATTTCTTACTGGAATAAAATACCATTTTCTAGTGCTAGAAGTGTCTCAAAGCTGCAGCCTAAATTATTTTTCATAGTTCTGTCTGCAGTTGCTGTACTTCTAAATATTTGTGATTTTGGTGAAATTCAGTCTTCCAAAGTGCTCAAGCAAAATGTGCTTTTGAACCACTTATTTAGAGGTTGGTTTTTTTTTGGTGTAGAATCCCTAATACCTCACCATTGTCACTGCCCTCGCCACTGCTTTTTTACAGAGATTGTTACAGAGATGTCACTGCTTAAAGGAGCCGTTCCTAGAGCTGGGCTAACCTTTCACCAGGGACTCATTTTAGCCTTTATCCTGTTCCTAAATTATTTCCCAGCCAGACTCTCTCCTTTGCAGCTTTGGGCTGGGATTTTTCTCTGCAGATGTTTTTATTGTTGGTTGTTTCGCACGTTCCTTGCTTCTGTTGTTTGTTTCCAGTGGCACGGTTTGGTTTCTGCTCTGGGAACGCCTCGGTTTGGAGCAGGAGCAGGGCCGGGATTCTGGGGATGCTCTGTCAGCTCCTGCCGCGGGATGTGCCAGGCTTCTGCTTTCTATGGATTTCTCTCTCCCTTCAGCTCAGTGCTGCTCCAAAGGCGTCAGGACTGGCTCAGAGCCGCGTGTGCAGCCACGGCCGCCTGCTGCTCCTTCGGGGACGTTGTTGTTGTCACCGCCCGGCTCCGGCTGAGCCCGCTCCGTGTCCCCACGGAGGGCAGGGAGGCCGAGGGGAGAAGAGCTCTGCGGGACACGCGGGGACAGAACCGCGCAGCGCTGGGAGGCACAGAGCGAGGCCGGGCTGGAAGAGACCCTGCAGGCACCGCCACGGCCTGGGGCTTTATTCATCTCTCCTCAGCAGTTCTCAAGGAAATTACTCCAGCTGCAGCAGGTTCTCACCCTTTTTACATTTTGACAACAGAGTAAAAGATGGTCTGTGGAGCATGCAGTTGAAAATGGTTAAAAATGAGGCGCACCTTGCTCCAGGAGGATCTTAATTTGTATCTCAAAGAATATATTTTTACAATTCCTAGTTGCAGTCCCTATGACTGATTTCAGGTTTTATGCATACAAACATAACAAATCATCATCTAGACTCCTGTTTTTTTCACTGAGGAGGGATTGAGCTTGCTTCTTTGAAGAAAAAAACTGGAATGGTTTCATCTCTGCAAGAAGTACCTTTTAAAATATGTTGATCCTTAATTTTAGGCAGATTAGGGGCACTGCCCACTGGAAATGAGCAATAAGTAATACAAAGAATTTTGGACCTCTGACACTGTGGCTGCCTCATGTTATTTTTGCTCCTCTGACAGCAAGGCTGTGTGCTTGCTCCTTGTACAGCTTGGTCAGTAGTTGTTTTGAAAATGGTTTATGAAAATTATATTTATTAAATAAAATTTTCACTTCTAGCTGAGTCATTGTTTTAATTATATAAATGGTAGAAGAAACAATGGCAGAGCAAAGCCAGGCTTGCTGCACCCTGGCCCAGCAACAGGGCTGGAGAGAAATCACCAGCAAGAAAAAGATTAAATAGTGTGGGGAGAGGCCCAGGTTTGTTTACAGCCCCCTCATCTCTCACCCTCCCAGGTTCCTTGCCCTAATTTGATTTATCCCTCAGACTCCTGCCAGTTGTCCTTTGAGCACTGAAAAAGGCTTGAAATGGTATATTCCACAAACACAGAGTTAGAAAAGAAACAGCTGCAGTTTCATGCAAAACATTCAAATTGCATTTAGACAGCTTTTGCTGACTGAGAACTTCCAGAAGCTGGGTGTTGAGTTTTCCATCACTTTAAATGGTCAGACTTGGGCCTGAGGTCCAGGTGCCTATTTAGGAGCAAAACTCTTGGTCTTTATTTTCTGCAGATACTTCTACTTTAGAACACGTTGGTACTAAAACAGCTCCATATTTACAAAGCTGAGGCCTATTTTTGATAGATGAAACTGTAGCAAGTATTTAATGGTATGGTCAACTGCTGGAGAGCTCAGAGGCCTGAAGGGCATCACTGGTTGTTGTTTAAAAGCCAACCCAGACAATTTACCATCCTCAAATAAAATCTACAGAGACTTCTGGCAACATTATTTAAATAAAAGTGTGAATGACAAAATTTTATTAAGTGCATTTAAAAAAAAATTATATCTTTCTTAAATAAGGATGTCTCAGTATGGATTTCACTGTAAAACAGTTTTGAGGCAAGTCATAAGTTACTTATTTACAGGTTGATCATTAAAAGGTGGCTTTACTGCTGTACTTGAGGCGTATCTGAGCCACTGCAGTGTGTGGTGTCTTCCTTCACATGCTGGGCTGTGCCCAGGGCTGGGAGAATCAGCTCCAGGTAGGACTTGGAAACATTGGGAACAAGCAACAGGCAAGGTGGAGGAGCAGTTTTTGGATTTTTTTTTTTCCCCTCCCAAAAGAAAGACTTGCCCTGAACTGTATTTTATGCAGAACACATGTATTCCATGTTGGTTTTTTTTTTCCCACTCCCTAAAAGCACATTCCAGAAACAAGTTTTACAAATAATACATTGAAACAATGCAGTACAAACCTCAGTCATGGCAATTTCACTGGAGCTTTATTGCCTCTGTTGGTAATGAGAGGGATTGTAAGAAGTTACATTTTGAACTTACAGAGATATGTAAATGATGGGTTTTTACTAAATATAATCTCAAGATTAAGTGTTTTATATCAGGGCACTTCTAATTTTGTACATATTTTAATGTATAAAAACAGTTTACAAACTTGATGTTTGCCTTCATTTTTTTTCCTTGACATTTGGCAAAATTAAATCGATCCATTTGCAGGGAGAGCATCAAATTGAAGACATAAGCACTTACGAATTAAAGCAATCCAAGTAAGCAACTGGCTGCATTCTTAAAAAAAAAAAAAAAACAACAAACAAAAAACAACCCCACACATATATAAAGGAAAAAACCACATGGCCACATCTGAGCATGTTTCAGTACAAAATATTCCCTGTAACCAGGCATTTTGTCCTTAGAACAACACCCTGTTAAATCAATGTTTCTTTCAACTTCAGTCATTTTGAAAAACTTTAAAGATGCCATGATAGCACAAATAACCCTTTTCTGCAACATAATTAGTCAAAGTTTTTATGTATTTCTTTATAATTACACAGTAATTATAAGCATGTAGTACCAAACTGATGACAACACTATTTTGTTGGAAAGATCTTGCATTCAAAAGGAAGAGTCTCTAAAACACCACGGCATTTTGCCACTGCCCAATCCCAGACTTCTTTGAGGGACAAGTCTGCATTGGGATGAAAAGCAAGTCAGTTCTCCTCTCCAAGCACAGCATACTTGAACTAATCAATCTGAAACAGTACCAAAACCCTCAAGACAGAAAACAGCACGCAGAGATAACCTTGTCGAGCTTTTTTTTTTCCACCCCACCCACCCCATAATTTCAAGTCCCCATTTTTATTTACACGAAACTGAGAAAGGAAATACTGAAAGCAGCAAAACACACAGTTTTTGGCATAGCCAATTCCAGTAGCTGGAGAAAGTCTGCAATGTTTTTGAGGAACTGTATTTTTGGAATAAATGCACAACTGGATTTGCCAAAACAGCACTGCTGTAAGGGGAGCCAGCCTTAAGGTCAACTGCACAGAGTACAAATAAAAATTTTAGCTGTAATAGTCAATTTTTCTCTAAAATACTTTTAGCATCTGCATAAAATCGTGCTGCAGTCTAGTGCAAGTACCAGTGACTCATCTCAAAAATAATTCTTGCCTTATCAGGGCCCTATTTAGAGCATGGGTTTAAACCCCTCTCCTCACTCATAAGTATGGTCTGTCTCCTCTCCTGGAGCTCACTCTTTCCAGCTTGTTTTCCAGAGCAGGATTTATCACATCTCTTCACAAGTAACTCAGTGAGGAGTAAAAGACCATAAAAGCAGCTAAAGAGCTCTTGTATTATTAAAGAATTGCATCTGATAAAACCTGCTTTGATCCAAATGAAGTGATTTAGTCAAATGCAGGAAGACAGAAGTAGTGATGATCAACAAAATAATTTAAACAAAGCCAGTGTAGTAGTTTAGTAGTTTGTATCTGATCTGTGCTTGTTTGGGAAAGCTTTAGTTTTAATTTCTGTATTTGGCAACCACAGTGATATGTCAATTTAAGGAAAACTCAGCAAAATAATTTAAAAAAGGGTGTCATCCATAATGGCAGTACCTCTATGTTATGAAGATTTAACTTACCAGGATAATGGTTTCAAAACCCAGATTCACATCAACCTCACCAGCTTCTTGTACAACAGGGCCATTTGCTTTGTCACACCTCAGCCATAAAAGTCACGTTTCGATTAAAAATACTGTATTGTGTAGCAAACAGTTAAGACACAAATTCAGTATATTCAAGTGTTTGATTTCCACAGAAATGAAAAACCTTTCTTTGACAGACAGATAAGCATTTCAAAACTGTAATGAAATCTGATTTCTCAGAGTAACCTAGAGAACGCTGGCTTCTGTGAGGACACAGCTCGGCCCACTGCGGGCTCTGCCGTGGCCCACGGGGTGGAAGTGCTCGAGTTGTGTCGGCCCCAAGCTGTCCCCAGAGCAGCTGAGCCACCAGCAAACCTCAGCCAGGCACCAGGGACCCCCAATCAACAGCCCTGGGGCTCCTTGGTCATTCCTGTCACTGCTGTGACCAGAGACTCAAACTCAGACGACACCGGCACTTTTCCAGAAAAGAAAAAACTCGGACCCAGTACACTTAAATATATCACTCTTGCAGGAAGTGCTATCAGTACAGTCTTTGCAACTAGCCCCAAGTGTGCATTTAAGGATTCTTTTAAAAATTGTTTTGATGTTGATCTGTATAATTCAGATGCCATACAACAGTTGTCTGATGATGACCAGCGTTGTGCTTTATGTGAAATCAGAAACCTCAAAATAATTATAAAGCTTCTAGGACTTATGGGAGGTGAAACTAGGGTGATCCACCAACAAAAAATAAATCCATGATGAAATCCACAGTGTTGGAATTTTAACGGGCAGGAGTGGTCCAGACTAGAAGAAAAGCCCAAACCACCAGTAGAAGAATGAAATATGATATGGTCCAAGATGTATCCTTAAAGGTTTGTCTCAACCCTCAGCCATATTGTGAGGATTGATCTTCAGTTCAGTCCAGCCAGCAGAAATTGACTGTGCAATTTTCCATTTCAGGTATTGTACAGACTATGTACACTCTAGAAGGGTCCTTTAGTGCTACACTGTCGTACTTTTTGTCCCAGCAATTTGAGGGCGTGCAAATTCCACAAAGTCATCAATAAGAACTGGCCATGCCCCTAAAAGAGGAAAACACCAGAATGTAAGAACTTGGTTCAACAAGAAATTCTTTCATATCCAGACAAGCTATTTGCTTTCTAGTATTAAACTAGGCAGAGTTTGAAGCAAAAAAATACAATTTTATTTTCCTGCTTGAAATTTAAGAGCTGATTAAAGATTTCTGCTTCCTTTAAAGCCAGTTAATACACATCACTTTCAAGGGTCATCTTCTAGACAAAAAACTGACCAAAATCCTAACTCAAAACTGACAAAGGAATGAGGACAGTCCCTAATTACTAAATAAAGTTGGAGAAGTTTGCTGCCCTCTGCTCCGGAGGTATCCCAAGTTTAGTTTCCCCCCTCACTGAACTGATGAGTTGCCAAGGGCTGAGGGTAATCAGCTGTTCTTGGCTGCACGTGGACTGGAAGAGGAAAGATCGATACAAGAGTTTACAAAAGAAACACATTTGGTAGGAAGTGAGTTCTGTTCAGCAACCCCTGTGTGCTGCCAGCTTCACTTCTATGTCAAAACATATCCAAGCCTCACATAAACTGAAGCAACCAGACTTAAAAACATTCTCAGCTACAAAATGCAATAACCAGAGAACCCTACACAGAGGTGCACAAACCACGGATCAGTTACTTGGAGGAAGATGCCAAGAACTGCACGAACAGAGAATCTGTGGGTTTTAAATGGACATATAGCAGGGTTTGTCTCAATAAGAAAGAATTTGAGGTTGTCTCAGTAAGAAAGAATTTGTGTCTGAGCTTAGACAGAACAAAAAAAGAAAATGGATTCCATGAAAGCTTCAGCATTTCTTTTTTGAAATATCAGTAACAGATATGATTACAAGATGCATTAAAGCAGCTCTAACTGGACTTCAGATCACCAGTAATACTGTAATGGAGCTGGTTTTGAGATTGTGCCAAAGTAGATACACAGTAATAAATGTAACATAAAACACAGTTAGAAGTTAATGAGAGAAAATGGCAACGTTTACCTTCCTCATCATAGTTAGACATATCATCTGCTATCATTGTACTAAAGTCTAGAAGAAGGTTCCAGGTATCCTTAGGAATTGATCTTTTATGATGTTCCTGTATGGAGAGGTGGAAAATTTATAATAAAAAATAAATTAAAACCCCATTATACATTCATTTTTACTGTCTCGAACACACACATATCCCCAAAACATATTTCTGTTGTATACACTATGAACATCTAGGATTTAGGTCAAGACAGTCTATTACATCTACTCAATAACTTAAACATGTTTATCTTCCAAGTTCTGAAAATACTGCAGTCCAGATTATGTAAAGGTTTAAACTTACCAACAAAAATTTGTTCCACAAGTCTAGAAATTTAAATCTTCCATTAAGTACTAAATTCCAGTAGGCAATGGCCATTTCTAAATCTGTAATATTAAAATAATTACTTTTAGAGATATACATATCAAATATATAATCTCCACAAGTATCTAACACCAGGATGAACCATGTATCCATAAACATGAAAAGATTAAACTAATGCAAATATACTCATGGATCCTTTACAAAAAGGCAACCATAAATAGTTACATATTTTGTATTTTACAGAACTGAAAATTGTCCATATTAATATCTAACATATCCAAAACCCCCCCCAGGACATTTCATATGCTTTTTGCTATCTAACAATACTTTAGTCAGCAAAATATTTTCAGTTAAAGATGCTATTGGCTTGAAAAGAAAATTTGTACTATTTTGTACTGAGACTTTCTTTGTTTAATGTACAAAATACAGTTTAGACAAAACCAACTTTTAATTATTTCATTTTTAGGGCAACTTTATTACAGGTGCTGCCTTTGTAACGAGGCTTTTGTCAAGTACTCATTTCTGCAAAGATTTCTTTTTGAAAAAGAATCTTTAGGTAGTGTCCTTAAGCAGACAGAAGACAGCTGGTTCATTTGTTGGTGGTGTTGTTTTGGTTGGGTTGAGTTTTTGCTTTTGCTTGGAGTTTTTTGTTGGTGGTTTGGGGCAGTTTTTGGCTGTTTTGGTTTGGGATTTTTTCCTTTTGTCGGGTCTTTTTTGTGGTGGGTTGGCTTTTTTGTTCTTCTTTCCAAGCCTTCTGTTAAATTCCTGCTTGTTTGGAATGAGTGAAGCCTGACCTGACAGATTTGAGAGCAGCCCCCCTGCCTGTCAGAGCTGCTGGAGAGCAGCAGCTCCCAAAAAACCCCAGCTGGTGCGGATGGAGGGGAAGGACAGCCAGCTCCCCCCTCCCTGGGGAGTGCCAGGAGGGGCACACAGGAGCTTGTGAGCACATGAAAACATTTGGAACTCACAAGTCTGCCCAGGGTCACCTGCACTACCAGGAATTACCAGGGAATTGCTGCAGCACCAAACCCCACTCACTGTGAATTACCAAATTCAGTATCCTCACCCACAGGATATCACACAGTGACCCCAAAAGGCTGCCTAGGTAAGTGGCCTCTTTTTAACAAATGTATTTGGCAGTCTAGCAAATTTCTTCTATAAACAATCCCCTTGTGGAAGCAGGGGGAGAAGGCACAGGATCAACTGTGCACCTCAGGAAAAGAAGGAAAAAAACCCACACCAAAAATCCAAGAACTCCACTCCCTTCCTTCCCCCAGGATGCTCAAATATTTAAAAGAACCCAGGGAGGTTGATCTTGGAGGCGAAACCAACAGCAAACAAAACAAAGTATGAAATCTGCATTGCTGGAGGGAAAACAGAAGCTGATGAGGAGTTTCTGAACTGTTTAGCATCTGATATTAAAAGTTCTCAAACAGCAGAGCTGCATTATAATACCTCCTGACCAAAGCACAGAACAAAATTTGTGAAGGATTTTTTGCTGTAAAGCTGCAAAGACATTTGATTTCACACAAAAGTGTAAGTTTGAATCTCAAGAAGCAGAGACAAATTAGACAGAACTCACTACTCCTCAGTAATTAAGGCTGTATGTGAAAATGGCAACTTGTTCAAGACTGTAGAGGCTCAAAATCTCTCTTTAACAGAAGATTCAGGTACAAAAACATACATTTTAGCTTTCATCTAAAACTACTGCCTTTCTAAAAATTAATAGAGACAAATTTCAGGGGAAGCTGATCAGTTCCTCAAGAAAAAAGATTAAAAACTAAGTTTTATTTATTTGTGCTGCATTAATGGTGTGTATACAAAAAGCCAAGGTGATCAAATCACTGCATTCTACAGTCGTTTGTAAACAGTCACTATAAACAAACTTTGCATTCTGACATTTTTATACAATTTTGAGATAATTCTTGTGAGTAAGCAAAGGCTGTTAAAAGCTAAATCTCAGAATGCTGCAACCTCAAACTCATTGTATGAGTCCAAACATGTAAAGCATGATGACATATTGCCTTGGGACAAACTACATTTTAAAAAATAAATTATATGAAATAACAAAACTAGAAGGTAAAGATGTAATTTTAAATTTCTCTAAGTGTGAGAATGCTGAGTGAAATCCACCTGGATCAAATATAAGAGTCTCAAAATACATCCTCCATTTTGAATTTTATCCAGAGAGATGCAAGAGAAGCAAACAATGTTTGAGATGAACACCAGCTACAGGGTATTCTCCAATGAGATGCAAATATCACAAGAACTTTTCAGACACCCACAGTACTTACACAGTAGTAGGGAATTATGCAGAGGAAATACATTTCCAGAACTGTGCCTGAGCTACTGCACAATGTTTGCAAGATTAGAGGCCAATATACATTAAAATCAATTTGGCAAGTTCCTACAAGCAGTTATTTAGACACACCAAAATTAATTGCCTAACTAGCAGCACTTACTTTGCAGCTCTGTACTTCTCCCAGTATTGTTTTGCTCCAGGGTTTCCAGAATTATTCTGCCCTGTTCTAAATTCATGCCTAGAACTGTGTATTTATGAGCACCAAAATGGCTGGTAAGCATCCAGTCTTTAAGCTCAGTTCTACATCACTCCCAGACCCAGACTTTAAAACAAAAACAATTAAAAACCTATCTTACACTATGTATATGCTATATGCATCTCAGAAAACTATACCTGTCTGCCACTGCTAGAACTTAACATGCACAAAGAAGCCTTATGATGAATGAGAAATAAAGCAAGTGAATCAGTTTTCCTGGGAAATTAATCCCACAATTCAGTTGCTGTCCACATTTTCCTTGCTGTAGCAGCCTAAAAAAATTATTATGATTTTCTACAAGAAATACAAATCAGCCTATTCATTTATTTGCATGATTCAGAAATGACTACATGCATGCACAAGTATTTTCAGATGGTTTAGCAGCTTTAGCTGCTTTGGATACAATGGAATTCACAATCCACTGAAAGCAACAAACAAGATACAGCCAGATATCAAAGAAGGACATAGAGCTTTTGCTTATTTACTTATTTTTCAATACTAATTTTAAGCCAAAAGTTGGTCTGTACATAAAAGCAGTAAAACTAAAGCAGAAAGCTCATCTTAACACAGCCTGGGAATGCAAAGTTGTCCAGTGGCAGCCAGTTTTGAGCATTTTCATTACTGAGAAGAACAAATTCACAAGCTGCCAAGGAAGAACCTACCAGCCTTTCCATATTTTATCACTTCTCAAAACCAGAAAAATTAACTTAAGAAGTTACAGGATCATGAAAGGCTAGTTATGGCTAATAGCCAAATCACACTGTAGAGAAATGAATGTACATCCTGGCTGTTTAACATCATTGCTTGACATAAATTTTTATTCCCTCATTTTTGTTGTTTTGAATAGACAGAGCTAGAGTTTGTTGTTTTAATTCCATTCAAACTGTGGTGTTCTGAAATTATTTTTAATAAGTTACTCTTCCACTCCACCTGTTACACCAACCAAAGCCACACTCAGTGTGTGAACTCTGAAATAATGACAAAAAAGCCTTCACTGAGGTAAGGGGGAAAAAAACTCTGTAGGCAGGCACCAGCAGGCATCAGGCCCAGAACACAGGAATCCATTTTTACCATTCCAATTCTACCCTGCTAGGACATTTGCAAGCAGTTCTGGTGTTACAAGGGACTGTACAAATTGCTTACACAGAAAGTGGTTTAACAGCTTCAATTTATCCTAAAAGTAAAAATTCAATTAATCTATTCAGTGCTGCAAATTCTAAGTGGTGCAATTATGTCTTTAATTTAAGACCATAATCCACTGTGCTTACTGAGAACTGCGCTGAGTGAACGAACAAACCTTCTCTCATAAAATTCTGTAGCCTTTATTACTAATCAATTTGAGTATCTTAAATTGACATCTATCTTTCAAAACACAGAGGTGTATTTTATCCCAAGGGGGATTATCTTTCAGATTCATTGGATCACAATAATACATTAATTTAATTCTTTAATTGGTCATTCCAATATTTATGAATAAATGCTTATGAATTAGAATACATACCTAAACCCTTCTGTCCCGGGTTCTTTGCAAAGTTGAAAGTAAATTGATAAAAATCCTTAAATCTTCCTGGCTCTTTTAATTCTTGCTCCATTTTCGGAATCTGGGCCTTCAGTTTTTCTATGCTGTCACATCTGCATTTTAAAAAGCACGTTTGTTTGTATATTTATGTATTATTAATTTTGCCATAAAAACATGAGTTAAACAAAAATCTACAAACTGTTTGTAGAATACAATATGATTATCAAAACAGAATTCAGGAAGCCTTTAATGAGTCTGCACCTCTACAAGAATTTCATTTGTTATTTCTTCACGTGGCATTTGCACATATACCTGACATATCAGGTTCTAGAATCCACAAAATTTTTAGGAAAATGTGATAAAGACTAGTGCACTCTCACAAAGCAGAGAAAGCCAGGTCTGCCCAACAACCTGCCAGAGCAGCTCTGTGCCAACCACCACACAACCCTCACATAACCAAGGCCGGGCTGCGTTTTTCCAGGGGCAGACACACAATGCTGGGCTCTGAAACGTCTCAGAAAGGACACCAAGACTGAGAATTCCTCAAAACAGGACACTGGATCACACTGTCACCATCTGACACTCAGTGAGCACTTACCCCAGCTCAGTCATTCCATCCATGAATTCCAGCTTTGAAAATTCACACTGTGTTGCAGCCCGGAATTTCCATGCGATGATGAGTACAGTGATGCTGGCTGGGTCAAGAGCTAGGTCATCACAGAACTGCTGTATTCCATCTATCCCAATCTTGTTTTCATCTTGAGGATCTTTGGCACATAAAAGTAAGTATCAAGAAAAACAGACATTTGAAAAAGCTAATTTGTTTAACAAGTATATTTAAGACAAGGAAACATTTTCAAGAAGCCATTTTTGAGATCAGCCCTTATAAGAGAGTATTTTAAAAACAAATTAAATGAGTGTTCCCAATGGTTAGGCTTTAACAATTGAGGCAGTTACTGCAATAAAGCCTCTCATACAATGAAGATCATGTTATTTTCATTGAGAGACAAAAACACCACAAACATTTGTTTTCTGCCTAATAATATGCATGATCTTCTGACTCATTCCCTACAGAGCACAGTGGTTCTCTCCCCCCAGCACACTCAATTATTGGCCTCTTTGGTCAGACTGATGAGCTGTGTTCCAGCAGAAGCCATTCTGCAGTGTTCATTTCCAAGCTGTACCAACACCCAAATCTGCCCATCCACGGTTGCCCCGAGAGCAGGTTTAGGCATTTCCTGGCACACAGGAAGTTTCCAGCATGCAGACATTGGACACAGTAACCTCCAGGGGGAAGTTATGCTGCCCCGTTAGTGATTCCAAGTCAGCCAGGCCCACTCTTCTTTCCACAAAGGAATCAACATCTGGTCTGGAAGTGAGATGCTCACATTTCAGCTGTACTAACAAAGATCTACTAACACAAGCCAACACGGACTTCACAAAAAGGGTATTTGGATTATACATATAAAACACAGGAAAACTGACAGAAAACAGAGCACTCATTTTTAGATTAACTGCTAAAACACAGGATTTGTTCTGCTCTACTGAATCCACTTTATGTGGCAGGGTATCAGTTGAACACTGGCTATATAACATATACAGACTTTGATTTCTTTTACACTCTGTTTGTAACTACCTGATAATAAGAACAAGCTGAATAAAAACTAAGGGAGAACCCATCCCTAGTATGCAACCTTGTCCTTTGTCAGGATCAAGTCCTGCGTGATGTGCCTTCCTCTGGAGACTCAGCTAAAATCCTTGTTTAACCATCACAATTACTCACTGCACACACAACTCCAGCTCAGACCCTGATGTCCTATAAATGTAGATACATTCAGTGCACATAAAGTAACTGTATGTAATCCTTGTGAAGCAGAAACCTACCTATATTTCCCTTCTAATTTGTATTAATAGTACAGAAAAACAAAGCTGAAAGAGTTAAGATTTCCCAGCACAAGAGCACAACATCACCAATACATTGTAAATAAGAATTACACAAGAATGAAATAAGCCTTAAAATTCAGGGTACTCACCTTTGTATCTGTTATATAGTTGTTCTAACTTCTTTCTGTCCAGTGATCCTTTAACACTCTCTCGTATATAAAGTTCAGGATTTTGGAAAAAGTTGTCTGTTGCAACATCTAACTTCCAGTCATTTTGAGACAGACAACTCACTGCTGTCTTTTCACTAGATTGTGTGAAGACCATAAACTGACGCACTTTATCCTTCTGTGATGATTTCAACTTGTTCTAGTGAAAACAGACAATACTGTAACTAGAAATGTCTACTGGACACAAAAACCACAATTAAATAAAAACCAGTCTCTTAATGTTTTCTAAATCACTATCTTTATAATTGTCCCAAAGCAATCAGGATATCAAAATATCTGATCCAGTTCCTCCAGAGGTGGGGCAGAGCAGGCCACTGAACAGTTCAGCACCACTGAGCAGCAGGCTGGTGTCCTTCTGGTCCCAGCTACTGCAGGACCAGGGCCACACCTGGAACGGGATCTCCGGAGGTGCCTCTTGATGGCAGCAAGGGACTAGGCTGGGTCATCCATTTCAGGGAGCTACACACTGAAATACCTTAAAGACTTCTTTTTCTTTAAAGAGATTTTTCACTTTGAAGGTTCTCAGCTCCACCTACATAATTTGCAAAACATTCCTGCGAGGAGGCATTGTCTCCATTTCACAGGTGCAGCAACCGAAGCTAAAAAAAAAAAAGGCAACCGTGCCTGAGGCAGGCGGGGGAGTGAGTAGCCAAGGTGAGAGCTCTGGAATTCCAGGCCTCCTGCCCAGACCCAGCCATCCCGCCCTGCTCTAGCCCAGAACTGAAGGAGACTCGCTGCTTATCAGTGGAGAGGGATTCCCAAGGGTATTTCTGATGAGGAGAAACTCAGGATTTCAAGGGTATGAGTTACACTAAACTAACTGCTCATCAGCAGAAAGCAATCACTGCAGCTCCTACTACACCCAAATTCAGTTCCACAGTTCATTCAATACAGTCAAAGTAAAGACTCCCAATGTTACAACTTGGTAAATAAGAGTTCTGACAAAATTTTAAGTCAAGATTGGGTTTCTTACATGGCACAAGTATTTCGTTTTTAGTTTTCTTCATATTCTAACCAAAACTTGTATATTATATTCATTATTGCAACTGTAATTTCAACAGCTCCTTCTCATGGACTAAGGAGAAAAAGGACAAAAAAAAATCCCAAGACATGATAAAATACAGCCAAAGAATGAATGACTTAGGAG
Organism: Peucedramus taeniatus; assembly: GCA_013400575.1. Classification (NCBI taxonomy): domain Eukaryota; kingdom Metazoa; phylum Chordata; class Aves; order Passeriformes; family Fringillidae; genus Peucedramus; species Peucedramus taeniatus. Next base: position 470,998 of record WBNO01032783.1, read on the forward strand.
CAGTATGTGCTCAAGCTCTGAATTCCAAAGGATAATTAGTGTTCAATTACATCATCATTAGAAAAAAGAACTAATGCTTCAGAACACAAATTCATGTGTCCTAAAAGTCAGGATCAGTTTTCTGTGGCTTGATGACAACGAGTGCGAGCATTTTTATTTGTAAATTAAGTTACCAGCTTCAGAATTACACCACTGAAAAAAAATATAAGAACATCACATTTAGTTTAAACTGATACCCATATAATATACTAAACAGAACAATACCCTTAGCTTAAGTCTCCTTTAATAAAAATTATCCCCCCCCAAATCAAAAGCACCTTCTATCTACAACACTTAACTGAAGCCAAATTTTCAGCTCAAACTGCAGATTTCAAACTGTTAGGCTGTAATATTTTTAAAGCTATTATGTGTTGCTGTTTTATTTTAGTCTCTTGACCAAGTTTGTCACTCTGGACCTCTGGCTACAAACACATTTCTGAAACTGAGATTTTCAGACGTGGTTCCAGGTAAAGGCCAAGCCAGCAGAGCAGCTCCTGTGCACCCCATCTGTCGATGCTTGGCTCCCCAGCAGACATTTAGCACCTTGCACTACTGAGCTCACACTTCCACAAAAATCTCTTGCACTGACAAAGCCATGTGGAACTACTTCCAGAAATGACTAATGGATTTTCAGTTGCAGCTTTTTAAAATGTATTGTAAACTCAGATATACGAAAACAAACCACTGAAAGAAATCCCAAATGAAGATGAAACAATCCCAAATTCAATTTTCTCCATCAATTACCAGCTTCCTCTAATCAGTTCCACACAGCCAGACTGCTGCATCACCACAGACTCAGCTGCACTATAGGGCAGCCATACTTAATTATCTTAGCTTTTCTTTTCTTTTTTTTTTCTTTACAAAGCTGGTGCCTTTAATCTTTAATATTTTGATTTTTTTTTTAATGTGTACACATAAGTATGCATAGCCCATTTAATAGTGAGTACTCTGTAAAACCCCAGGAGGCTTTGTTCTCCCCTGCTCCTGCAAGGGTGAACTCCAAAAGCAGTGATATCCCACAAAGTCAAGAACAGGTTTAAATAGGCTTTACCATGGATGCCCAGGACCACAGAAGGTGGTACGTCCTGCATCTTATCACATAAAAGAAGAGTGCAATTTGTTATAACAAAAACTTACAGCTTAAATGCCTTTTATGATAAAATTTAAATTCTACATATGTACATCAGATTCTCCCATGCTTGGGGCTTCCTGAGTGATAGCAACAACATAAAACCTTTTTAAAAGAAGATTGAAATTGCAAAGAATCAAGCAGCTAATCACAACACTCAGTAAGGTATAAGATGCAATAAATCACACTGTTCAGCCATAATTCTTTTCTTTAATAATCTTATTTTTCCTGGTCAAATAATAGTTTATTTTTAGTGAAGAAGTGCCAAAACCCTTTCTTTATATTTGATGAATGCTTCTGCAGAGCCTTGCCAATAAGGACAAGACACTCCACATCCTAAGTGACCGGGCACTCTTTGCAGGCCTACTACAGGACAGCAAGAGATGGAATTACTGCTGAGTTTTTATTATCCTATTATAGCTCTTCTTCCAGCACATTAAAAACCCACACTTCGAGCAGGAACAGGTTCCAAACCTTCTGCACTTTTAAGGGCTATTTCTAGGCACTGAGCACTAATACTCTATTATTGTTTTAAGTGCAATACAGAGCAGCGCATAACCTTTAATCCTACAGTCATCAGGCAACAAATACCTGACACTGAAATTGTGCTCACTGTAATGCAACACAATCCAGTTAAAACATCCCAACTTTAACACAGGTTAAAAAGGAAGACTTAATTTTATTTAACAGATATGTGTCTTGCCTATATATACAAATATATAGGAAAGAAAATGAATGGAAAGAAAATGAAACAAATTTGTTTCATTTTCTTTAATGGAAAGAAAATGAAACAATTTTGTAGTCTTATTTCTTGGATCAAAAGGAAAAGGAAAAATTTACTTCTGCAAGCCTTTGATCAAGTTTGTGTGGTATCCAAGCTACCTTTCATAATAAGGATGTCACAAGACAGATAACCTTACTTTTAAAACACAGAATAACTTCTCCAAATGAAAAGCTACATTGTGTAGATTCATAAAACTACACTCATTCTAATTAACATCTGGTTCTATAATTTTAAAATGATGATTTGCCTCTTACCACGAAGTACCAAATTTGAATATTCTAATTCAATATCCTTTCCTTGATCAGATACTTCACTGAAAAATTACAAATAAAAAATAAAATACTTGGACTTTTATTTCCCCAAGTATTTTTTCCCCTAGTCTCGGGCACAAAAAATGCCAGAACTTCTCTACTAGCTCTGACTACAGCATTGTTTTTCCTTATCTTCTGCTCTGTTTTTAGTCACCCCAGATTTAAAGATAAGTTTCTTCACACTGGTCATCAACATTCTGCAGACAGCTAGTAGCTGAATGAGGGCTCCACTCTCCTGGATAATGTTCATGGGAAACAGCACCAACCTTTGTCCCACACTGCCTGGACTGGAGAGCTGAGGATCCCTCCTGGAGCCTGTTCTTGGACTTGGCTCAAAGGTCCCATGTCGCCTCCAGTGAGACAAGCAGGGCACGATGAATTTCGCTGCCCAAACTTCCTTGTGGCTCCCAAGGAAGGCATTCAAGCAGTCACTCCTCAGTCAGCAACTGCTTTGCACCTTTCCCTTCCCAGCCACTGATACAGATGATCCCATTCCTACTAGTTTCACTGCAAAGTAAAGGAATTTGAAGGATGTGACATCTGTGCTTTTGTTTCAGGCAGGACTCAAAGAAAAGCCTGTTAAGTTCTCATGCATGTGACAGGTAAAAGCCTTTTCTAAAATAGTATCAACCTCCACGAAGTCTCGGCCTTTACACTGACTGCATTCAGACTCCAGCAAGAATTGTGACAGTGGGAAGCATCCCTGCTCTTCCCAAGGACCCCGGTGATGTCAGCTCAATCCCCGAGGCTCGGGCATGCTGCCCCCTCGCCCGACTGCCACTTCTGTCCCTTGATGTGACTCGAATGGCCAGGGGAGTTCTGCTCCTGAATCATTCCACCTTGGACTGTATCCAAGAAAGGAACCAAAGACACCTACAAATGTCTGCTTTACTGCTTGTAATCAACAAACACATGGCTAAAGCTTAAAAGGCAAAATCATGAGTATTTTTCTTTGTTTTGTAAGAAAAATGTTAATTACAACAAAAATGTACAAATACACAGAACTGCATCTTAACCCATCAACAGTGATGGCACACAGGTATACTACCAAAATAATTTAAGGTAAAGACAAAAACAATGAAAGTAAATAGCCACAGTTTCTGCAAAATGTAAACAAACACGTCCTTAAACTACATTTTATTTTCCACAGCAGTTTCGATAAGAGAGGGCATGCAAAGTAAGAAAGTCAGGATATTTGTAAGCTTCTGTTTCAAACTGATGTGAAATCCACTTGGCTGCAGTGGAACAGATCAAAAACACTTAAAAAGTCTGTTGAGATATAAAATCCAAGGGGAAAATCACAACATAGAATTAAAGTTGCTTCCCACCCTCTATAATGTTCTTTTAGAGGATAAAATAATTTCAGTATTCGCATGCAGGCAGAAGGCTGATATACAGCTACACAGAATATTGCTGTAGATATAATGGTAATTCATGCTAACCTGAGAGGTGAAGGAAACACAAAAATCAGGGCTTTTCTAAATAAAAAAGGACAACCTAAAGCAGCCAGTTGTTTAGCATTCTTAACTCTGGTCTGGGGCAGAAGCTCTAGTCATACTGTATATTTGCATTGGCACCATAAAACATGAGTAAATTATCAAGAGCTACATAATAAATTTCACACCTTGTTCTCAGAGTAGTTAATATTCTTGAATGTTTTTTTCATGGCTCTAGTTAAAAGTGATTTAAAGTATTAGTTCAAAGGGATCTCTGGTAAGTTAGGAGAGGAAACAAAATCATGCACCATCTTGTCTAGCACTCTGACTACTCCGTCCGAAGCGTAATGCCAAGAATCTAAAATTTTACCATGGGACAACCAAACCTCAAATATTTCATATCAACAAATTGTTTCAGACATGCATATGCACCACCACATGTATAAACAGCTGGCCTCGCAGAATAGCTTGTTGAGTTAAACACCACATAACAATGTCATGAAGTACGCTAACATTACAGGAGACAGCGTCAGACATGAAATTCTTGTAATATTAAATTTTACAACTTCCTGTCAGCTGAGGTTTGCAGTAAGAAATTATGTATTTATCAGCACAGAAATATTTCTCAGAGAACACAAACTAGACAATATAATAGATAATATAAAGAGAGACAAGGCTAGGACTTGGCTCTGGATAAAGATGTAGATAATCACACACTTGCCTCGACTACCACACACAGTTCTAAATTCATTAAATCATTCAGAATTGTACAGGCACTGAAGATGGCTCAAAGTACAATGGACCAGCTTACTGCTCTGCCTTGACTCATGGGCACACCATTGTCCTCAGGATGAGATGAAGCAGTAACACTCTAACAGGGAAGGTGAAGGACAGCACTTCTACAGGTGCTGCTCAGCCAGCTCTAATGAAGAGTGGGTAAGAAAGGCTGACTGCTCCCAGCAGTCCAAGGAATACTGGCAGGCTGGTGTCCCTTCCAGATCTAGGACAAAGATGGTTAAAAGGCAGGGAACCTCTGTCCTGAAGGCACAAGGCTCTGGCCATATGGACACTGGTGAGACTAAAGCAGAGCCAGCAGAGCTCTATCTGGCAGTGCTGCATGGACAGGTAGGAGCCAGGCCCCATCTGCAGGAGCCTGTGCCATGGCACTTGCTGTGCTGGACAAGCTACCTGGCCACAGCCCCTGGGAGAACGAGCCAGAGCAGTTGTGTGCACGGGCAGAAAAATGGGACATCAAATCTCATGTCTGTGGATGGGCATCCTCAGATCTCTGTGAAGTCTCCCTGCCTTTCCCCTAACCAAACAGAGGATTTTGACATACCACAAGTTAGGTACAGAATCCTACACCCGAGCACTGGAGACCATCCATACCTGTATTTACTATTTCTAAAAGCTGCAGCCTGTCATTTAGTCCCACTTCAGTGTCATCCTTTCACTTGGGTGCTGGAGTCAACAAGCACAACCTGGAACACAGTTGTTTGCACAGGGCCTAACAGCTCTGCTCGGGGCCATGACTGGAGTATTCACACACTCCCTCCAATATGATAAATACCAATCTACCAGTACAGAACTGCTACACAGAATATGTCTGCTGGGTCTTCAGTTAAGGGTTTCCAAGAAGACCAAGCACACAGAACTCTACTGTTTCTCACAAAAATATATTCTCTGAATAATGGGCCTCAGTATTTCTGTTATAGTGCCACTTTCTACAGTATTGTTCAATTTAAATTTCTGATCTCATAGCCAGCCAATAATACATGTACATTCAAGACATTAACTGTCTATTTCATCAACCCTGTATCTATTTTGCCTACCTACACTGAATATACTGTGAGACAACTCTAGATGATTTTTATGGAAAAAAGTCTTCATAAAAAGTTGTGCAACATTATTGTGTACACACGATTTGAGACAGTCCCAGACCTGCAGAACTACAATAAGACACCTTTACAGTCTGAACTTTATTCAGACTTCAGTCTTAAGCTCTCATAAAAAAAACACAAACAAAGATCTACATCAAACTATTCAATTAAAAATTATACTAGTTACATAGTGACAAGTTTATTAGAGGTCTGCACACCACTAATTTAAATGCTGGCTAACCAAATTTTTATGCCAATGTAGCTCCATCAATTAAAGGTGACGTTGTAATTTTTTTTATATGTTTTTAACTCTGCTTGTCAGAATACTATTAACAGAAAGCATAAAATATCTTTATACCAATAAGCATACACCAGTAGATCTTACGACTCCCTCCTACACCCCTCCTAAGACTGTATCACTGCTACAGAAAAGTACTGCTTTAAATTGCACAGGTGTAGTAGCTAAAGCTGTTACAACATTTGAATATGGAGAAAGCCTGGAAGTACTACTATAAACTGTTCCCTCTGGTGCATAAGACACTGTGCAAGAAACCAATGAGGGCCCCCTTAATCAAATTGAAGGAATGTATTTTTCTTTTGTTTAGGCAAACAAAACCATCAAATGTTGTTCTAAACACTGCAGGTTCCCCCTACAAGAAGGGAGAAAGTCAGTCGATTTGGGAGTCCACAGCAAATCCTCAGCTATAAGAACAGTATTACAGAGAAAACACAAGATAAACCTTTACAAGACGTTTACTAGGATGACCTTTGCAAGGCCCTCCTTTACAACACTTCTATGAAAATAACCAACCAAGACCCTAGAACAATTATCCAGAAATTCTCCAACATAATCCTAGCACAAGAAGCATCAACACCCCCAAGTTTCCCTGTGAACTGACAGCACTTAATGGGCCCTGAGACGCCTGAAATCCTGCGGAAAAACTCCGAGCAGCCCCTGGTTCCTGGCAGCCCTTTGCACTCCCTCCGTGCTGCTGCAGGCACAGGGCACAGACCGGACAAAGCTGCCCACAGCACCGCCGCTGTCTCGCAGAGGTGCCTGAACCCTCACGCCAGGTGCCAGCGAGCCCCTCCCCGCCGTGCGGGGCCTGCCGGGGCCCCGCGGGTCGGAGCCTGGGCGGGATCC
>WBNO01032783.1:477921-599860 GCA_013400575.1 Peucedramus taeniatus
CGGGCGGCCCTCGCTTAGCGCTGAGGTCGCGGCGAGCAGCGGGGGGACCTCGGCCCGAGCAGGGAAGGGAGGGGAAAAGTCGCCCCCAGCCTCCTGGAGGCTGTTACGGGGTGGGCTCAGAGGGGATGCGGCGGGGGCAGGCGGGGGGGCGCGGTCCTAGCGGCTCCTCACCCCGGGACCCGCTGTTCTGTCGGGAAAACTCCCTCTGTGTTCCTGTTTCGTCAATATCAAAAGGTCAAACACTTTTCGAGCGCACATTGTGAGCGCCAGGATCGTGTGGCCGCCGTTCCCGGGGGCCTGAACACGGAAAGGGCGAGATGGAAAAATCCCCCGGGCTTTACACGATGGATTCTCAGAAGAGGCAAATCGCAGAAGAGGCTGCTTTGCTGAGCAGCCACGGAGACCTGGGGAAGGTGAAGTCTCGGGGCAGCAGCTTTACAGAGGAGCACCTCCAACCTGTAAGATTTCCCGATTTCCCTGCTCCAGGCTGTGATCCCCTTTGCGGAGCTGTGGACAGATGTAGCTCTTCCTGCAGTAGCATAGCTGTACTAGCAAAAGGGGCTGCAATGGTTAAATCACGGTTTGTACCACTATCCCAGAAAGTTATTTTTTCCCAGGAAAGCTTACTCTACCTACTGCAGGCTTTTGGCAGCCGAGGGAGTTTGGGGAAGCAAAATACTTGCTGATAAAACTCACAGTGGTGGCAGACTGCTGTTGTGAAGGACAAAGGTTTGAGATCTGATCTTGTTCTCTCATCTCCTGCTGAGCTTGGAGCTATTAAAGTAAGCTTCTGTATTTATTATGACTGGTATGATTGCACACATCACAGAGAAATTAAGACTTCAAAAAGCCATTCTTCATCATGGATGTCCACAGTTTATGTATGTGTTTTTATAGAAAAAGGTCTGAATTGTTTCTTGCTTAGCTGAAAATCAGAGCAAAGCTTAGATGGCAGTGTGAGGAGTTAAGTTGTATTTGGTGAGGAAAATCAGGCCTGTCCTGTAAAGTGTCCAATTTAGCCAGTGTATAAAACAGTAAAATTAAGAGCTTGATATCAAGTATATGGGAATATAGCTGAATTCAGCTATCCTTAGAGACAGCAGTTGCCTGGATACCTTGAATCCTACCAAAAAGCATAATTTTGAAATTGTGGATGGATGCAAATTGGCCAGTGAACAGCCATGAGCACTGCACACCAGCCCGGTCCATGTAACCACTGCAGGGGAGGCAAAGCCAAACCTGGAAATCTCTTTGATTGAGTTAGCTAATTGCCATCACTGTAACGTGCTGTGACAGCCCTCCTGCCAGCTGAAGACACAGTTTAGACCTGGAGAATTATTGTGACATGTAACAATAATCTGAGAGATGAGCTGTGCACGCAGGAGACTCCTCAGGAGAGAAGGAGGATTTTTTAAGTGACTTGTTTTTCTCTAATACCTGCAGATCTTGCAGGTTTCTTGTAATGCAGGGTTTCTTAGTGGGTTTTTTAAATGTATGGGGGCACACTGTATTTGTGTTTAGTTTTTTGACTGGCTTTTGATTTGATCTCCCTAACTTACTAGATTGCTTTATATTATAAATTCCTGTTGTACAAGGTATGGAAAATCATACTTAACTGCTTCTGAGCAGGGCAGATAACAAGGTAATCCACTGATATGATAATGAAATATATTTAAAAATGTGAATTGCATATTGCTGCTATTCACAGTATGCATTCTACTTTTTGTGGGTTTTTTTCCAATTCAAGATCACTCCTAAGGAGAAACTGTACCTGAGAAAAGGAGTGATCTCCTGCTGCCATTTAAGTTGTAAGTGTAGTGTTACTGATTTTAGTGAGAGCTGCAGTGTTCTGTATTGGTTTCCAGAGTGCTTCCATGGGGATATGGCTGAATTTCTGCATCTGAGGTTACCTTACCCAGAGCTCTTGGCCACCATGGTCTGACTAGACTGAGTTACTCTCCAAACACAGCTCACTGCAGTAGGCAGGCACACACCTCAGGACACAGCCAGATTGCCCAAATTCCACCCATATCCACATCTTGAGCCTGCCTCCAGATGGAGATGGGCGCTTGTATGACGTGTGTGCTGTCTGAATCTCACCCTCACCATTTCTGAGCAAAACCAGATGCTTTATAAAGCAAGAGGCAGCATGAGGCCAACCAAAAAGTGTAAGTTACCTGAAGTGGGCTTGTTACATGTTGCCTTTTGTGCCTCCCAGGTCAGAGCAGGCAGACCCAGCTCTGCTGTTGTGAACATGACACGTGCCCTCAGCGACACAGACAAGAAATTTCATTGTGCAATGTGCACGCAGCATAATCACTGTGACCAGGGTAACATGATGACTTGTTCAATTTATTTTAAGGCTGACACACTTGCCTTGTTTTGTTGTGTGAGCCAATGATGTTTTATCTTCTCATGTGAACCCCAGGAAAATGAGGCAGTGGTTTTATTTTTTTTAAAACTAACTGTGTCAAGTGCATAACTGAATATAACACTGAGCTGGTTTACACTGACCTGAGCTCTTCTTGAGCAGACAAATAAGTCTCATGTTCGGTCAAAGCAGAATCCATTTAGTGTAATCCCCTGGCTGAGAACTTAGAGCACTTTCTGAGGAAGAGGCCCAAAGCTTTACAAAGGATAACAATAACCTGGGGCAGCTTGGGCTGGACATGTCTTTCTAACCACATCTTTTTAGCAGCTACTTTGTGCTCTAGAAAATGAAACCCCCAAACCATCATATACTGATGTAACAGCCATAGGGTGATTACAGCTATGGCCCTTTGCCTTCAAACTGACCCCATGGTTAAGAAAGAACAAAGTCCCATGAGCTATCCTGCACAAGGACATTTAATGCCACTCTGTAGGCATCCAGGGGTGCAGACCCAGTGGTCTGCTCCTGTTTGCTGTTCAGCTGATACAGTTGGAATGTCTCTTTCAACCCATTACGGGTTTTTCCTTCTTTCCTGAAAGAAGCTCAGAGGAAGTAAACAGTGTGAGTCCTCCTGTAGGTGTCTGAGCAATTTAACCTGCAGTGACACAGCACCAATATCAGAAGATTGTTGTTGATAGGTTACAGGGAAGGGTGTTCACCTTCTATTATGTTTTTCATCCTTCCTGCATTACACAAGAGGTTAACAAGTTACTACACCCAGTCCAAGGCACTGTTAGGAGCAGTTTTCCATGTGACAGCATCTCTGGGAGGGAGCAGGACAGCTTTATGTGACAAAAAATCAGGTCAGAGAGCCTAAGAAAATCTGAAAATTTCTCATGTATTCCACCATACTCTGGCAGGCCTTAATAAACTGAGACTTTCCAGGGCACCTAAAAGGCAACAGACTGCCAGGCTTTATTTTTTTTAAACTAGTAAGTACTGAGATACAGGTACTAAAAGCAAGGCATTATAAGTAATAAGAGTTAGCAAATGGGAGGGCAATAAGAATTGACACAGCTAGTTGGTTTTTATATGGACATTTTTTAGTTCAGAACTTCTGTAATACAAGGTACAATGTTTGTAACCAGAATTATTTGAAACTTTCCCAAGCTGTAATCCACACAGTGCCATCACAGCTTTGTGATTGAAACCTACACCTGTGAACTGTAAGCAGCTTTCTGTTCTCACTACAAAGAATTGCAGGTGATTTCAAGAATCTAGAAGACTGAGATACGATTATTTCCCTATCCCAGTGATTTTCTGTATCTGCCATTTGTAATTGTTCAGTGTGATAAAAATCAGCCATCCCAATGCAAAGCACATACTTTGCTATTAGTATACAAAACATTAAGTTACTTATATTGGAGTTAGAGCCTTTTGCCTTGAAGGTAGGCACACTGCAGCTGTACAAAGCAAGAGCAGTAAGATGGCTCTTGCCTCCTGTCACATGCTACACACATTCAGCCTTTTCCACTCCTCCTTGTTGTAAGAGCAAACTGATTCTTGGGCTCACGTCTGCACACCTGGCCAGAAATATTGTCCTGATTGTAACCTCTGTGCATGTGACTGGCTGCCTGCATCAATACAGTGGGGCAGGTCTCAAGGAAAATGAGCGTTAACCACATCTGTATGTAACACTGCTGGGTTTAAATGGGTTTATTCTCATCTTCTGTAACTCTGTAGAGCAGCAGCTGTGTCTGATGTTTCTGGGATGCTTGGCCCAGGATGCTGAACAGGCATGGGGTCTTTGGTGGCAGATCCCACCCAGTATTGGTCACTGAGTGTTCCTGTGTGTGAGTGAGCAGAAGGGGACAGCCCAGGAGATGTCACCTTCCTTTTCTGAGAAGCCAAAGAAGGATGCAGCTCTCAGCAGCAGCCTTTTTCACCACTCTTTGGAGCTTTGCTGTGGCACCAGAACTGTTTAAAGGAAAACAGGCTGTCATGGTTTAACCCCAGCTGGCAGCTAAGCACCACACAGATGCTCACATCCAGCAGGATGGGGAACAAAGGAAAATGAGATCTACCCCTTTACAGCTTGATGGCATTAGGATGCACAATATCTGCTAGAGCCTTACACTCCTGTGGGTCTGTTGTGCCAGGCCATCTGATCCACAGAGTCCTACAAACCTGACTATCCTCTCCTCCACCTGGCTGGAGGCAGGGCCCATCTAGTACTGGACTTAGGATCAGGATTCCCTGCTTTTTGTAAAAATGGATTCAAGTTTTTTTCCATAGGATCAAGAGTAAGATCAGCCCTTCCTCTCTGTGTGGGGAACTGCCCACTGGAAACTGGAGCAGCAGTTTTCCTGGAAGAACCCTGATTTGTGTTTTTTCTTTGTTTCCAAACAAAGAACCAAGCAGTAAGAGAACCAGCAATTCTATAATATCATAAGCCAGTGTAATGAAGTACAACAGAATTGACCTTAGCCCAGCCCCCAGAGGTGATAAACAGCACAAAGGCAACTTGGACACCAAGGACATCACCACATGACACAAACCTGAGAACAAGCACAACAGCTCTGAGAACAACACTGTGACCACTGACTATTAAATTAAAATAATGAATGCTTATAACAAATCTGTCTTAAAACACTATGGTCAGATCTGTTGTTATCTCCACCCTTTGTGCCCCACATTGGGTACCAAAAAGGTCTGTCACAGTTTAACTCCATCCAGCAATTAGGTACCATGCAACTGCTCATTCACCACCCTCACTTCCTGCTGGGATGGGGAGGAGGATGGGAAAAAAAGGGCAAACCCATGGGTTGAAGTAGGAACAATTTAATAATTGAAATAAAATATAATAAATAATAACACTACAACTGTAATGAAAAGATGTCAACGGGAGTGAGGAATAAAACCCAGCAGAGACACAGTAGAGACAGGTGATGCATACTGCAGTTGCTCAATGCACCCTGACTGATGCCCAGAATGTCCCCAAGCACCAATCAGTGGCTCCTGGCCACCTTGCCCCATGTCTGTGCTTGGCACAGTGTTCTGTGGGATGGTATGTGTCCCTTGGGCCAGTTGGGCTGGCCCAGCCCTGCTCCCTGCCAGCTCCTTGTACACCTGTCCACTGGCAGAGCATGGGAAACTGGAAAGCCTTCAACTTAGAGCAAGTAGTACTCAGGAACAATGAAAACAGCAGCTTGTTACAAACATTATTTTTTCACTGACTCCAAAACACAGCCCTGGGCCAGCTACTAGGAGGAAAGTTAACTCCCAGCTGAAACCAGGACACAGATTAAAGCTAAAATCCAGCAACCATTATGATTTTAAAACCCAGCAGGACTCCAGATGTGTTTTATTAATTACTGCTATAATAAAAAAACATGGTCTATTCAACCAGAACATCCATGTTTGTTTTAATATGAATTAACTGTATAACCAACAGGTTTTAAGCTAACATCAAATGTCTCAAAATTGCTTTTAGAATCCAGGCTCTCTTCCAAGAAATTCAGTCAGATCACATAAAAATAAATACCAAGGATTCAATTATCAATTTCTGAAATGTTGATTTTTTTAACACAGCATTCAGTAGTGCATATTATTTTTCAAATGAAATTCTTATGCAGAGGGATATGCCTCAGTATTGTAGAGGTTACTAAGTGATACTTACCTGTGAAGCATTTGTGTGTAAAAATCTCTATTTGGAGCAAAACTGTACAAGAAGTTGAAGTATTTGTTAAGAATATACTTTGTGTAAAAGCTGATAATTCAGAACTTAATCGAGTGCCATTGATTGTTCAGTAAACATATTCTACTCAGCACAGCTGAGCTTTTTACAAACAGAACACAGACAATTCCTGATCTGTTTGAAAAGGGTTTTCAACAGCAATGAATATACCTGTGATAGTGCACTGGTACCTATTTCAAGGGACATATCAACAAGTTACTTTAATAAAGGACTTGTGTGCCCAGATGAACTTTTTTTTTCCCCTACCACTGACTAAATTTTAAAGGTCCTGCCAAAAACCACTCGAGTATTCACTTTTTGGTCAGCATGAAGACTTGAAGCTAAGATTTCCTGGTAACTGGCTGGTACAATCATTACAACAAAGGATACAATACACACTGGAAACTTTTTAACTCTGTGGTATTGATATCTGATGTATAAAAGGTTAAAAAAAACCCCTTACAAGTAGAATTAATCTACATCTGAAGTTATAACTTTCCCAACAAGCAGAGAAAATTATTTATAAATCAGTGTGTCCATAAATTTTGCAGTGTTTTGATTGCCATCAACTTAATTAAATAGGAGGAAACAGGCAAATATCTACCAAGTGACTTGTCTGAAGTCACAGTGAGTCAGTGGCTGAAGTAAGAACACAGTCCTGCTCTCCTGGTTCCCACTCCAGCATGGATTGAGGCTCCACACCACAGAGCTTCCCTGGGTACCAGCCACAGGAACTGGCAGCAGCTGGAGAGTGCAGGAGAGATGGGGATCCCCACAAGGGATAACTGAAGTTTACACAGGGCTCTCACTGTGGTCTGGCAGCATCCACCTGCTGGGTGATGAGCCATTCCTGATCCAAGCTGACCAGTGCTCACTGTCACTCCCTGACCTTGTCTCAGAGAAGCCCGAGTCTGGAACACCAACACCTTTGTTCTTTGCTGCAGATCAACTGTGGCTGAATTAAATATCCCATGATACAACCCCCTCTCTCTGGCAGCAAGAGAAAATCATTGCAACTAGAATCAGTTCAGATTCATTGTTCCTGTAACATCTGTGGCTGTTGTTTCAGAACTACAGCACTATCTGAAAAGGTACATTGGTAATAAATTAGTGGCAGAGATTACCCCTTTAGCCCAAATGCTAAAATACTGCATTTTAAAAAATTAATTTTTTTTTCTTAGTTTGCCATTAAGTATTTTAGAGACAAGTGACAGCTATGCTACTATGCTAGGGCTCTTACTGATTTACATTCATAACACAAAAAATTATTTGTAATAAACTGAAGATTCATGAGTATTTTGTTAACTAAGATACTGGTATAGGAACAACCTACCCTTAATTCTTTGAGCATTTCCAAGTTCAATTAAATCACACTGCAGGAAAGCATTTCAAGTATGCAAACAGTGACAGAGACTCTCTTCTGCAAGAGATTTTTCTTAAATAAAGAAAACCATCACTATCTGAAAAATCTATGTTACTAGAAACCTATAGAGATAAAAACCTAACAGCTAATTTTTGAGGGAAAACGAACATTGCTGAGATTGTTTCCCCTGGTTCCAAAGGGAGGACATTTTGTCAGCTCCCAGGGAATGTTTTGCTGCACTGGCTGTGTGCAGCCAAGCTGTGCAGACTGAGCGGGCAGAGAACCTCCTGCTGGGGAGTTTAAATGTTTTGGTACAGACTCAGTGCAGCAAAGTCAGTCTAGAAACAGCCGTGTCACAGAGAGAGAAAAAAATAAATGCCAAGCTGCTGAGTCTCTTCAGGGCTGAGCTCATGTTTCTATATGAAGATTCAATTCTGGATAAAACAAGTGCCTAACCTTACCTGCAGTGAAACCCATCACGAGTGTCTGGATTACTGCCTCCTCCTAAATGTGATCTGCAGATTGTGCTCATCATCATCATATGATACAGAAACAGCTGCTTAAACCCTTTAATCCAATGCATGAACAGAAGCAACCAAGGAAAGAACAAAATGGAGAAAAATCAAAACAAACATTCCAAGTTATGCTTAATTTTTATTTGGCAGTAAATAAAAATAATAGTGGCAATGTTCTACAAGATGATCACTGGAATTTAATTATTTGCTAGGTGACCATAGGATTGGAAGGAAAATTGTAAAGTATTAAAATATGCTTTTAATACACTGATCATCCAGAGTCATTGCTTTTTTACCACTTTTTTTTCTGCATTGCAGACAAGGCTGCACAATTATAAAAGCAGATCAGAGAATTCCCCATGATACTGTATATTGATTCAGAAATGAGATTTCAGGTAAGAGTCCATTTGCACAGATTTAACTACAGGCTTGGGATCACTGCAGCATCTGATTATTCCTTTCTGCAGTATAGAATAGATTATTTAATTAAATTAGCATATCAAAACTTCACGTGATAACAGAACTTCACATTAACTGAAAGATGAAGACTTTCAAAGTTTGCAACAATTAAAACATTTTTTTCTTTCCCTTGTTTCTCTAAGGTGCTGGTTAAGTAAGTTAAATTTATGGCAAATTATCAGTATGCTTAGTCTGAGAATTCTTTTTCTTTGCATATCGAAAAACCTACAAATTTTCCCTTCTGAAACCCTGCAGATACAAGAAAAAAATCTATTATTCTTAGTAACATTTCATGTTGTTATAAAGACTATGGTGTACTTCATTCCAGCCAGTAAGAAATACACTAGAACATGAACAATATGGTAACAGTAATGAAGATTTTGAAGTCTGTATTGTATTCTGGCACACTAAGTATTAAATAAGCTTATATTTTTATGCTACTACTTCATGTTTAAAGTTCAAATGGTATTTTTGGAAAGTAGTTACATTTTAACTTTGATTAGTGTAGCAAATGTATCTGAGAAATGCTTTGCATCACATATTTTGAGGTATATTAAAAGAATTCTTGAAATGCAAATTTTCACAACGCATTGAGGTAAACAGGAAAAACAGATGCACCAGAAATGATTGAGAGGGATTCTGGCCTAAGGAACAATCCTAAATTCCCTATTAAGGCAAAAACATAAGATACAAACAGGAATTTTGCCAGAAAATAGAAAAACTGTCTTTCAGGTTTCTTCAAATCAATCCTCACATATTTAAGGGAAAAAAGGCAGCTGTGAATAAGAAGGCAGAAGAACCCAACCTGTCTGTACCTTATAGTCCTTACTAACCTTTGTGAACCTTTTAGAGTTTCACATCTTCCAGTCTAATGCCTTTCCACAGATAAACAACCACTGGACAACAATCACATAGGTCCACAAGTTATAAATACAATTACAGTATAGTATACAGTACAGATACCCAAATTTCAGTGAAGTCAGCATAATGTACAGTCAAACTATGCAGGAAGTGCAGAGGAAACCAATCCCCATTCATACACAACAATTTGCTGAAAATATGAAATCTTCTTTCGAGAGAAAATCAGCAAAGCAGAAAAAATAAAATGCAACTTCCTTGAATTTTATTTTGACTCTGCCTCTTCATCCACGAATTCAACGAGTGGAGCATGTCTGTTGGCCTGGGCACCTTCTTGGAAATTGACCTTTTTAATCACTCCTGCCTTGGGAGCCCTTATGGTGTGCTGCACAGAAACACAGCCAGAGTGAACAGCAAACATCTCAAGGGTTTCCCTCCCCTCCCTCTCTCTCTCCAACAAATGCCAGTATTACTGCTTGGTCCAATTAGAACAGAACACACTTAATTCCTTCCTCTGACGTTTTATTTTAAACCTTCTTTTAAACATTCCTAGTCCATTTTCAAGTTTTATTTTCTCACAAATATCTGGTAAGTATACTGGGGAGAAAAATGCTATATAATACATTTATATGAATTATCATCATCATATGAATGCTCATCAGTATGATCAGCTGACTTATTTTACCTCACTAATACTTTCTGTTGTTGTAATAAATACCAATCAGAAATAATACAGTTTTAATCCAAAATGTTAATCAGAGAGCAGATTTGTTCCCTTCAGAGAAATCTGCAGATTTACTAAAGATATTTCTGTTTTCTGGCCAGGAGGGGTCTTTAGTGGGCAGATATTTGGCAAAATGCAGATGAAACACAAATACAGCTATTAATGACAATAAAGGAACAGCATGCTTACACACCAACCCCCAACTGGTCTGCTTGTTGTTGTACCAGGTTAGTTTGATATTGTAGCTTTGCCTCTTGGTAGTTTTCTACTTAGGGTTAGTCTAGCATCAAAACATGTAAGAACATATATTAAATCCTGACAACTAAGGATTCTTTAAATAACAATTTGCTTTTGAAATTTTACATTTTATATTTCAATATCACTTAAAATAACTCAGATAATGTCAGTCTGGATATCAGCTGGAGAGGCACAAAAACATTTAGCATGCAACTGCAAAGAAGTCTGTGTGTAGGTTTTTTATAGTGCACACAGTTTTATTTAATAGAATTTGAGTGTAATTAAAAAAGAACACGATAAGAGAAAGGCAGATTTTCTCAACAGTGTTAGTTCTGCTGCCACAAACTGAGGTTTATTTTAAACTAATAGTCAAACCAAACCAGTTCCGGCTACAGAAACTGTAATTCAAGCAATCTGAGCCAGAGTCAAGCACTGTGACAAGGTAAAATGGCCAAAATGTAAGTCCTCTGAATGCTGTGGGGATAACTACACAGAATCTTTAGTGTGCCCCTCATAAAACTTTATGTAAATAATAATAATAATAGTAATAAAAGGATTATACACAAGAAGAATCCTGTGCATATTTACAATGTCTCCATTAGCTAAATCTCTGCAGACATCCATGTGCCTGGATCACAACCAGGGAGCAAGAGACACAGCCAAGGCAGTTTTGTGCTAGAAAAGTCAAAGGAGAGGAGGGGACAGAAGGCCTGACACCACCACCCAAATGCATGTCAAAACAGCTGCAGAATACCATGGATTATATAATCATTTGTTAGTAAAATAACAGCAAATATAATCCTCTGAAATCTAGTCAGACACAACACTGATGTTACAGTAAATGGAGTGATACTGACATCTGCAAGCTGCACTCTACACTGAACTTCAATAATGGAAGCGAAAATTATTAAATTTTGAGCAGATTTTTATTTCCTCAGTAGTTAAAACTTTTATATGTCACTTACCTCCATTTTCATAGCTATCATAACCATTAGAGGGTCTCCAATCTGAACCTTATCCCCTGCCTTCACAAACACCTGCAATTCAGAAGAAAATTGGAAGGAAAAAATAATTTATGCCTGTACCATTCAAAATCAGCTGGATTTTGACTAACAGAATGCACAGACTGAGTGAGGTTTTGCAAAACAGCCTCATAGTAATCTTTATTTTTGTTGGTCTGGGTATCTGAGTTCTCTAGATAGGGAATAGTCCTAGATAGATCTCCTCAAGGGAAGGCAGAGGGTCAGTACTACATGACAGGATGACCAGGAAGCCATTTACCTATCAAAGAAGAAACACTAGAAGGGATGATGTATAGTCTACCCTTTCTAGACTTCAGCAATTCTATTTTGAGAAAAGTGCAGAATCTCTTTTAGGAGCCAGTCCCTAAAGTCATTAAAACAATATCCAGAAAGAAGATGGCAGGAGCCACCTTGTTTTTCAACAATTACTCTGATTTGGAGTGTTCACTCAGGATGTCAGAGATCCACGTTCCATGTACTCCACCCTTCATGCCTTTTTATTAGTGGTTGAATCTTTCAACCACTAAACTCTCTGGAAAATGTCCTTCTGTTGAAACTTTGTCACTGTACAGAGAATGCAGAAGACTTGCTGAGCTAAAGAAAATTAAATCAATTCACAGCTTAACAAAAGAGGCATTTCTGAGTATTTCTTCTTTTGCAAGTGCATCTCACCCTTTGTTAGACGAAATGAATCAAACAGCCCGTAACGCTTCAGGGAGCTTTGACTTGGGAAGTAATTAAGATGAAGAAAAAATTAGTTAAGCAGTAGCATTAGTTCAGATCTTCCACAGCTCTAGAGAAAGAATGGAAGCCTTAAAAAGCTGTGGGGGGCTGCTGAAAACTCAGAGTAAACATAGCTTTTTCCAATCAGAAGTCACACAGCACTGACATTTCTGGCTCCAGATCTTTCCTGGCAGTACAGAAGCACTATGTCTGGCAGAGTAAATCTGAATGTATTGGAGAATTCAGGTCCCATCCACGTTGTTATAATTACCTTTTCTACTGTGCCTGTCATGGGTGCCACAGCTCCACTTTGCTCTGCCCCTGAACTCACTGCAGACAAGTATTTGGGCACAGGGAGGCCAATCTGAGCACTGCCTTCCTACAAAAAGAAAATCCAGGACAGGTGAGTTAACAACATAGCACCAGTAGATGGGCTGACAGAGGGAAAGAACAGATCCAGCCTTAGGCAAAGCAGTCAGCTCTGAGGGTGGCAGACCCTGGGGTCAGGGCTGCACTAGGACTGTCATGGTCACTGCTTTGCCAGTGACCAATCTTTGCCAATCTAATTAATTTATTTATTTAAATTACACTGAGTTAACTTTAAGTCCTTGCAATGTTTTAGCTGTAAATAAAAAATTACCAACCTAATAATGCAAGTTAGGGTACCTCTTCTTTCAAATGTCATTAGCATACATGCAATGCATATAATGCCATGGTAACTCATAATTGCATATTTTAATACTAGCTGAAGTTATCCTTCCTCAGACCAATATTGATTTATTTCTTGTCATATAATTTAAAAATTGTACTTGAAATTAAAACACTAGCTACAAGACCTTTCAAATATTTGTCAGTTTGAAGTACTTGCTACGGTTCTGTGACAAAGTTCAATACCAGAAAAATTTAGTATTTTGTGTTCCCCCCTCCTAAACCATAATTTCCAAGCCTGACTCACCAACTGTATTTTAACTTTCTAAAAGTAATTATTTTTCTCACTCACCACAAGCAATGAATTTCTAATTAGAACAATAATCCAACAAGAATCAAAACTTGATAAGTCAAAGTAAGAAACTGAAATTGTTGTTCTTTTTCACATTCTATTGCAATTTATATTGTTCATTTATATGGACAAAATTCCAAAATTTCAAATTTGTGATAATAAAGAAAGGAACTTTACCGGGAAGAACAGATAAATGGTGTTGTCCAAAATGACCAACTTGGACTTAGACACTGTTCCATTTACTGAAGACCTCAAGTAAAGTGAATCACCTTCTTTCAAGATCTCTCCAGAAATCAGGAACATTTTATCTCGAATCTGAAAGTTAAATGCTTTTATAAGGACAAAGGTTAACCCTTCATCAGCAATAAATCAAAAGACTGTATTTGTACCCTCATAACCTGTGATTCTGCATAGACAACTCTGGAATTTAAAAAAAAAACATTTTAAAACGTTATGTATCCTTTATTTTTCAGTTAAGAGACTCTTCTGTATCCAATAAGAACAGCTCAGTAAATTATCTAATATATTCACTTAGGACAATTTTTACCTTAAATAAGGATATACTATTTCTCAAGAAAAACACCCCCACCCCCCACCCCCAGTTTAGAGATGCTATCAAAATCCAATATTTTTAATTTATCCTAGCATCTTGACTTTCTTCAAACTGAGGAATTCACAGTATTCAGCTGACATATTCCACAATGTTTTCCAAAAGAGAGGTGACATCCTCTGTCTTGGAAGCTTGTAGGACAAGATCTACAACATATTGAGTAAACCTACAAAGGAACAGAGCAGTAATGGAAACAGTGCCAATGAGACACCAAAACTGCAAGAGAGACCAAACAGAAAGGTCATTTATTTATGAATATTCCTTCCCACTCTTTCCTTCAGTGGAAGCTGAACCTGTACTACAACTGCAGCACAAAAAGACTGTAAGAACACAAAGGTAAATACATTACATTTCACTCATATGTTTACTTCCAAGTCTGACATCACTGAGCACAGAATCAGAGACTTGATGGTCTTTCAGGATGGTAGAATGAGAAATAAAACTCAGGTCTTCATTTACATAGTTGCAAATTATTCTTTCACTGAAAACATGCATTGAAAGGATCCTGTTGATCTGACACTGTTCCCTGAGCAGAAAATTGTTCACTTGAGCACTGAGTGCCTGCCAGTTCTATGCCCAGCCACCTGCTCTGGTGGCTTTGCCTCAGGACAGGTTCTGTAACACTCCAGAGTAAGACATTCAACTAGAGGGGATGCAAGAAGGAATACTCAACACCCAGCCAAACACAACCCCCTTAAGCCAACAACTGGAGACTCTCACATGTGCACACACAAAATTGTCTACAACTAAGGCATCTTGAGCTGTTTACTATAGGAGCTCTATAGCATGGACAAAGAAGCCAATTCTAGGGGTATCATTCAATTATCTAACCAGAAGATTCCTCAGCTCATTTGGTAATCACTCCAATTTCCATCTTCAAAATAAAATGTTATCTTGCAGATAATGCTCTAGAAAGCTTTTATTTATCCCACAGGAGATCCATTCTCATGTACAGAATAGAGCAGGAGTCCTGTGGAAAAAAAGTCTTTTTAAATGCAGATTTAAATCTAACTTCCATGTTTTAAACAGACAAATTTAACAAGGAAAATAAAGAATAAGACCTTTAAATACTGAAAATACAAACACTTTTCTTAGCCTTGTCAGAAACATTTCAATAGCTCTTCCATGCCAATCCAGCATCTAGCACAGATAAATTCAGGTCAAAGTAACAATATATAGCAATGGATACATGCAAACTACAAACTGAATCCTGCATCTGTAATCACCAAGCAACTTTAGTAACAATTAATACTAACAGAAATCTACAAGAAATTGATTCTTCTATCTAATGAAATATCTGAAAAAATTGTACCTGCATTTTGTATGACCCATCTTGATTGTAACTTACAGCTACATCCACAACTGTTCAATAAAACAAAATATGCATGTGTGAGTAGATTTAATTGGAGTATCTAGAGAATGATGACATATAAACTGTATCAAGGCTTTCTTGATAAAAATGAGGCCTACCAACACTAAGATAAGAACAAGTATTTTCAGATTAGCTTACTACACACTGTAGAATTCATACTGAATTCCAGACAATTTTTCTTTCAAAGATGAACACTTGAAATCATGTGTCTAAACTCTGTATTATCTGGACAGAAAACAAGTTTGTCAGGGGAGAAAGTACTCCTTTCACACCAAAAAGAAATTCAAAAAAAGTAAATGGCACTCTGCTCTTTTTAAAATCTCAACCTCATTTATTTAAATTATGAACATTAACTAGTAGTCATTTCAATTTGGTTTACATGTCCTCAGGATCTAACAGTGTGGATTAAACATGCAATTCTGTGAATTCCCAGCTTACACTGCATGAAACTCATACTGCTTCTATGCTGTTTCTTAGCCTGAGTTTTCAAGCATCAGTTAAAATAATTTCATCCATCAAGTACCTCCCTTCCCTCCACACACTTTTTTATTAACTTACTGCTTTCCCCATCCAGCAGAGACAGTTTTCTAGTGTAACATATATTTAATCTTCTACCAGTGCTGGATGCAAATGGTGAGAATTTATCTAAAACACAAAATACACAGATATGTTAATTTTCATTCTACTTCAGCAGAACACTTAGAACTTAGGCCTTAAAATAATTTTCCTACTGTTACTACTTCATATTTATGTATTTGTATTGCACAGAAAAGACTGGGGAACTACTGTAGTCACAAAGAGTGACAATTCCTTGTTCTCCAACACTGAATAAACTGATGCTGTGTGACCTACAGAAAACAGGACACTGAGAAGGGCACTGGCTGTTTTCCATGAACACATCCTTGAACAGGACCAGAGAGCATCAGAATTCAACTACACCACAGCAGGTCCTCATTAACCTTTAGGTGAAGGTTCCATTAAACCCCACTGCCTCTCCCATTCCAAGCAGAGCCAATTTTGTCTGAAGACTTTGGCCAACTGCAGGAATAATAGAGGCAGAAGATCACTATGTGTGCTTATCAAGAGCCAAGAGCTCACAGTGTCACTGACTATGAATCCCAAGGTTTTTCAGACAGTGCCTGTCTCAAGGGCTTTGGGAAGTACTCTGGACATTACAGTGGTGACATATTTCCTATCTGATCCTTAACAAAAGTTACAGTCTGCCCTGTGTGTAAACATCTGGGAGATGCCAGAACGCAGAACCCTGAGCAGGCACAAAGTAGGGCAAAGAAAGAGCATCCAAATTAAGTAACTGCACTTGAACTCATAAAATGAAACAATACAAAACAATGATCCTTACCATCTGACTGATCTCTGAAAGCATCTGTCAGCATCTTCTCTTTCAGTATGAGCCCTAGAGCTGCCTGACACATAATTTCATGTGGAGTTGCCTTTTTGGTTGGAAATAGTTCATCATGGTGTTGAGGAATGAAATTAGTGTGCACATTTCCAGCCTCAAACTGTGGGTGTCCTGACAGGCTCAGCAAGAAATCAATATTAGTGCTTAATCCTACAATCTGTAAAGAAACAGAAGCATATTGACAAACTGAGTTATGAATACACAGCTTTCTGCTCACAAAGTTTATAAATAAAATGTAATTCATTCAACTGGTCTGTTTCATTATAAATTAAACTGCTGACTGCAAAAACACAAAAACCCAAAACACCCAAAAACCCAAAAGCTGCTTTCTCAAAAGCACTCTGTTTTCTCAATGTTGCCTTTGTCCACTGTGAAGTTGAGCAAAGTTTCCCAGAAACAGTAACAGGAGGTAATTGCAGAAAAAACCCTACTTTTGGAAAGTTGTACTCTGAGTATTTAAAAGAACATGCCTAACTTGACAATGCTTCTTATCAAAAATGAGTTTCAATAGTTTCAGTATCCCATATTTGATCTGTTAATAGTAAAAACTAGGAACAGAGACTTCTGTAAGTTTACTAGACACTACCTATTTCCTGTAGTGCAAAATACCTAATGAAACAACATAATTATTTTAGAGAATTCAGTGCAACTGGTCACTATGTTATGCTGTCAACATTTACTGACAGAACTGCTAAGAAAATTCTGGAAAAAGCAAAAGAATTTTTTTTATCTCTTTGTCTTGCAATAAATTTCATTTTTAGCTAAACAATAAGGGGCCCAACACTTCGACTACCTCAGTTCACATGAATGTGACGATCATGTTGTTGATTTAAAAGTGTAAATTAGTTCTGCACAAGTAATATTCAGTCTCACCTCAAGCCAAACCTTCTGAATTCCGCTTTTGAAAACAGTTATAATACCTGTAGTTTTCATGGGGAAAAATGGAATGTTTCTTAAAAAGAACTGACAGCATACTTCTTTACCACATGTATAGTCTAAAAACTTATTCTTTTTATAAATTTGAAATTACAAGCAAGCATTCTCTGACACAAATTCCACTTAAGAAACCCTTTAAGTCTGAGAAAGCTCACACTACAATTGAAAACGTTGTTTAGCCTTAGCCATCTACAAAGTCCCAAGTGCATATTCAAACTGAAGATACCACAAACTTAAAAATCTATGTGTAAAACTGGGTTTCACACTTTTTTTTACTCACTCCACGAATGAAAAGTTTGCAAATCAGAAAAAAAATACAACTTCTGGAAACAATTAATGAATTTAAAATGGCAGTGGCAATGTAGGCTCCCTTTTGGAAGCCACTTTTGTTTCACTGCAGTACTTTCTGCATGCTTTGATGGCTCAAGCTGTTGTATCACACTGGGTTCCTCCCACTCACGTTGTACTGGTGCAAACTGTAGCGCAGCTTTCTGAGCGCTGCCTGTCGGTCCTCAGCCCAAACAACCAGCTTTGCAATCATGGGGTCATAATGCACAGAAACCTCATCACCTGAAATGTGGCAATAAAACAAAAATGCTGTAACATGCAACCAAGTATTTATGAAGTTGGCAATGCAAAGTACTGGACACCATGTAGCATCCAACTCGGGCACAATTCATGGCCACGTTTCTCGCAAGATTTAAGTTGTTTAAGGACATGATGATGTGACCTGGCATTGCAATTTCAATGACAACTTCAGCATAGACTTTTTATAAATTTTTGTAGAGGTAACATTACTCAAATTCAATTTTCTTTATTGCAATCAGAATCCAGGATTGTTAAATAGTGAGGAGAATATCACCACCATGAGCCAGTGGACATTAATTTGGGTACAGGTAAAGAAGAGGTAAATAAAATATTCAGTGATTGACCAAAAGTACATGGAAAATCATAAGGAAGAATAATTCTGTAGGGGCTTGTCTTTATAACAACACTCTTTTAGACAAACTTACTTAGGCCAAAGAGGGAAATGCTTACAAAGATAAGTTCTTGATGTTAATTATTTCTTCTTCCATGACTGCCTTCAGTTTTACCTTGCCTGACTCCAGTCTCTATCCTGGTGAAACGATCTGCTGGGGGGGTGGATAAGTGCAACAGTGGCCCAGCTCCTGGCATAAAGTTATTATTAGGGTCTTCAGCATATATTCTAGCTTCAAATGCATGGCCCTGGAGCAGGATCTCTTCCTGCATTAGAGGAATCTTCTCTCCTGCTGCAACCTGAAAATAATAGGGGTTTTTTAATGCAGGATCAATATTCTGGAGAGTTGATATATGAAATATTAACTATATTTCTTCTGAACACTAATAACTAGGAAGTACATTTTAAAAAGCACAAGGAGAAAAACAGTGCCAAGACCACTGAACCTGTCCACCTTTTCTCTCTCTTTCTTCCAGTGTTGTTTGATCCCTGTTCTAACTCAGGATTCAATTCTCAATTTCCATACCCAGATAAGGAAGACAAATGGTCCTTCTTTTTGCATCAGCATTTGCCATTTTAATTTTCTTTCTGATTACACCAAATACTTCCCCACCCTTAATCTCACACTACTTAAGATGCTGTCCTCACTTTTGGATTTATCCAAACAGAACTGGGTTTTATTTCAAGTTCCCTAATACCCAAAACTTTCTGTGAGCATTTGAATATGTGAATAATCTCTGCAAATTGGGTGTGTGAGGAAATCCCCTGCTCCAGTCCATCCCACTGTACATTTATTTCAGAATGTGGCTATACTGGTATAACACCAGACATCATTTTTTGTGAAGGCTTTTTCTTCCTAGAGCCTGATGCAAGAATGATTTTTGGGCACAGATCTGTTTCAATCAGTGTTTTAGGAGCCTTTCAGCACGGCAAGGGAAAGATCAGGACCCTACTCCCTCCCACTTTCCACATTGTCTGTAATATCTCTAAATACACTTCAAAAATGTTTTCTCTCTACACAGCTGGGAGAGGACCGGTTGAAATTCAGAGCTACACAATGCTCTACATCCAATACAGCAATGTGAGATGTTCCTGTGGAGCAAAGGAAACTCTATCCTGACAGCTGAGCAAGAGATGAGGATCTGGAAACCCATCTGGCCTCTCACAGGCAGTGTCACAGAGCACTCAGGAGGAACTCTGCATGTAAAATCAATTGGCACTCACCCTGAGCTGCCATTCCACCAAGTCTGTTCCAGTGATCATCTCTGTAACTGGGTGCTCTACTTGCAGCCTGGTATTCATCTCCATGAAGTAAAAATTATGTTGGGAGTCCATAATAAATTCGACTGTTCCTGAAGAATTTAACAAAAGGACACTTCACCTAAGAGCATCTTAGGTGTCCATTTATGGAAAAGACATCCAAGACACTTAATTCAACTATGCCAAGACTATTATTTCTAAATCAGACACACTGAAATTTCATTAAATTCTATACAAATAACCTAAAAGGGTCACAAAATTGAGATCTGAAAACAAAGAGTTGTTTCCTTGTACATTTATATAACTTTTTTCAGTAGCCATTCTCTACAGTAAGAGCTGCATTTCATTAGCACTTTAAAAAGTGCATCAAGACTCCTTGAAAGTATTCTGAATATTCATAGGGTATGTAATTTTTAAAAAAATAAATGTTTGAAGAAAGCTGTGAGAAAACAAAGTTAAAAATAATTTTAGGAGGTTATTTTTCATTTGGGAAATGGTGTATATATAATTGCATATAAAATAGGACCCTTTGTATGCTAAAAGAGAAATCATCTTCCCCTTACTCAGCTCAAACTTATAAATTCATAATGCTCACTTTCCAACCACAGTTAAGTTGATTATCTGCCCTGAAATTTTTTGTTTCCATCCTTCAGCTGCCACTGGTCTTGAGCTCAGGTATGCTAATTTAGGTCTGTAATTACATCAGAATTAACTACATGATTACTTGCTTAAACCTCAAAAATTTGAGGGATATGTGTCATACTCAAAAACAATCAGATGCCATTTGCTTGAGACTTAGTCTCATTAAGTTAAAAGCTGCACCTCCCCAGACTTACCTGCTCCCACATAATTCACTGCTTTAGCTGCTTTGACAGCAGCTTCTCCAAGTCTCCTTCGAACCTCTGGACTAATTCCTGGCTGTAAATAATAATAATAATACAACAAACTATTAGTGATATTAAACCTGGTATGCATGAATATTTAACAGTAATCACAACTGTAGTGAAACCCTGACCTATGTTATACTTGAAATCTACATAACTCTTCTTTGAGAATCATTTTCCTGAAGAATGTAGGTTTTTTTTCAATTAGAAAAAATTTCTTCTGCAGCAAAACTAAAACAGGTCTGAGAATTAAAAATAAATTATTACCCACTACGTGCATTCAATGGGGGATAGCAATTACTATAAAAACATGGCAGTTCATAAAAAACATGAACAATTTTCTGCTCACCCCTGGTGCCTCTTCAATGATTTTCTGATGCCTCCTTTGCACACTGCAGTCTCTTTCAAACAAATATACTGCATTACCATGCTGGTCACCAAATACCTGGACTTCAACATGCCTGTTCCATAAAAATAAATGTTTTAATGTATTTTAATGCCTCAAACAGACTTCAAACTTGTAATTTTAATAGGATTTCTTATAAGTTTAAGTGTCTGCCCTTAAATAAATGCCAAAAATGTAGAAGTGAGGCTGCTATTATGCAGGATTTTACTGTTTTAGACTTAATCTTCTAAATGAAAGAGGATTCCTAATACCAGCTACTGCAGTGAAATCTCATAGATTGTAGGATAAGCAAGACACATACCTGAAGGCTGCTACCTCTTTCTAGTTATTATAATAAAAGTTAAACCACTTCACTACTAATTTGAAAATTATTATTTCCCTCATAATTTACTCTGCAGTAACTCACAAGAGACAGTAGCAGTCCTGGCTCAGGAATAACATAGTTCACTTCAAAACATCATATCAAAGGACAACTATTAGATGGCAGAAGTTTATTCTATGCATAAAACTAATAAAAATACATCACCATTCTGACAATCCCCTGATCCTAGCAAGAGAAAATTCCCCAGCAATGAGATTTTTCTCATGTCCACCTGACAGCATAAGAAGACCCTCAATCTCTTTGGAATAAATGCTTTCCCAATAGTGATGCTTCAAGAAAAAACAGATGTCAAGTACAAGAGCATCAGACAGACTTCTGTGAGGTCTTTATAAAAAAATTAATTGGTTCCGTTTCACAGGCCAGGCATGAGTTAAAGACTCTCACTTCTGTTTGAAATATCAAAGTAGAGGAAGACTAAATAACTGGTTTAGGACACCTGAGGGCAGCAGAAACACCATCACAGCTTGACTAAGGTTTATAGCTTAAATATTATACAGTGATTTTTTCCTAGATGTAAATCAGTTTTAGAAATATCACTGCCATGTCTCCCAAGCAGTAGCATTTTAATTCCTGTCATTCAAAACAAAGCCACTACAAGAAATTCAATAAATTGTAAATAATTTTGATCAAATTAACAACTTTCATAGTGCAAATCAGACATACAAAACCAATTTTAATCCTACAACTAAGCTAATTATGTTTATTTAGGTAACCTAAGCTATTTATGTTTATTTAAGTAGAATAAACATTACAGTGTTTATATTGAAACATTTATTTCTCACCTTGGATTATCTACAAATTTCTCAATCAGCATTGCATCATCATTAAAAGACTTCTTTGCTTCTCTCCTTGCTGATTCTAGTTGGTCCAGAAACTCCTTTTCTGAATGAGCAATCCTCATGCCCTAAAATACAAGAAAAAAGCTTATCTAAATATCTAAAAATACAGCACACAGTGAAAAACCTGGTTGCACACACAGAGTGAGAAATTAGCTTAAAAATAACAGCTTTCCTTTCTTTCATGAACTTTAGGAGAATTGTGTATCAGCTTCCAGTAAGAAAATCCTGTGAAGTTCCACTGAAAGTGCCATAAGAAGTGTAAAAAAATAAATATTATCATTCTATTGATAGGAGTGAGCACAAAATTCAATTTTGTCCTCATAATAAAGAAATTTTCCAAGGTTGGCAGGGGAAAAACTTATTTTTTTTACAAAATAAATCTAGCTATTTTGGAAATAATTAACATTTTCTATATGTAAATTTTACAGACATTTATTTCAGAGCAAAATCTGATTTAGACTGGGAGTTCACCACTCATTGAAAAGTATTTAGACACAAAATGGTATTTCTAATCATTTCTTATGTAACTATTTAAAACTGTTAGCAAAGGAAGTCACAGAAGTTATCACAGAGTAACAATTTAAAGTCATCTCTTTTTGCACAAATCCACAGCACAACTTTTCTCCTAATGTGAATTACTGGAGATCCATTAAAATAAACAAAACTCTTCCAGTTTATTCCAGCTACTTATCTTCTGCATATCAAAAGGAAATTAGATTTCATAGTGCTAAACTGGCCATTAATAAATTTTAACACAAAGTACTTTTCCAGTTTTTGTTTTCTTTTAGAATATTGAGTTACAGATCCTGAGGCATGATAACTTTACAGCACATGATGAACAGATGAGTTCCTTACCTTTCCTCCACCCCCACGGACAGCTTTAATCATTACTGGGTATCCAATTCTCCTGGCATGTTCCTTCAGACACTCATCAGACTGATCTTCTCCATGATAACCTTCAACAACAGGAACGCCAGCAGCAGACATTATAGCTTTGGAAGTGCTTTGACAGAACAGTTTTATATTTAGATTGATAAAAATATTTTTTTCTTACTTTAAGCTCTAACCTGTCTAATGTTCCCAATGTTAATTCTCTCCATGAAAACAGTTCCTCAGTAGACCTCAACAGGACTACTTGCATAGGTGGGTTACACAGCATTGGACTGCAATTCAGCACATGCTTCAAACAAATACTTTTGTTTCTCCTAGCAGGATTACACTTTAGTTTGACTGGTTTTTCCAAATTACGGATGTCAAAATCTAACATTTTCAAATTAAAACACTGCATCCTACAATATTTAAAGTTGTACAAAGGCAAAACTTTTCATTATACAGGCTACATTCACACCACACATAAAACACTCAAGCATAACAACCCTAATTTCCAAAATGCATGCAAAGCTTGTTAAATTACTGAGGTAATTTACTCCACATTATGAGGTGATAAAGTTAATTCTCTCTAACTACAATTATACAGTTCCTGTGTCAGTAATAACTTCATTTCCATATTCTTGATTTATACTTCATACCTTGAAACTCTTTCTTTGATCTAAGTAGCTAAGAATAAGATCCTCTGTGATGACTAAACTTTAATTTTACATGAGCCACAATAACCCTGATGATTTGGTGCTTCTTTTCCACTGCTCTTTTGACCCATCCAATCTGACTGCTGAACCTTTACCTATACTACACTGCAATGCTTCAATTCTGGAAAAGTAGAATCATTACTTATTTAATTACTAAAATCCTAAAAACTGAACAGTCTTGACCATTTATATCTCTAAACAAATCTAAAAACCTGGAGTTTATTCCTTTGAAGAAAACTGTAAAAATACAATGCAAATTGACAGAATAAAATAATTTCAGAGCAACTGATCATTTTTTAACAAAATGAGCTTTGCCAACCTGCAAACTGCATAACCAAGTAACAAATCAGAAATAGATACCTTTTAATACCCATATCTCTGATAGCAGATGAAGGAGGACCTATGAAGATGATTCCCTGTTGCTTACACAGCTCTGCAAACTCTGTGTTTTCTGAGAGGAAACCATAACCTGGATGAATAGCCTAAAGCAGAAGAATGTTACCAGCCTGTTTTTTGTATCAGTTTAGCTTAGAAATCTCAAAAATTTCATAGATCATTAAGGAAAAGCAAGATGAGCAAAAATAAAGAACTAAAGACATGGAAGTAATAGAAAATGTAAGGCCCTGATCTCCTTACCTGTGCTGCTGAGACCTTGGCCACTTGCAGTATTTTCTCCATGGCCAAGTAACTCTGCTGTGAGGGTGGTGGACCAATGCAATATGCTTCATCTGCCTGTTTTACAAAAAATACATACAACAGAGACTGTTTACTAGCAAATTTAAATCAGTTTCTGAGCTAATTATATCACTTATCAGACTGTAATTTAAATCACTGCCTTTCCTCATGGAGAGGCTCAAATGGGTGAAACAAATTCTGACTTCTTCCCCCAAATCACAGTCCATTCTTTAACCCCTGGCTGCCCAGAGTCAGAGAGCCGAACTTGAATGCTCTTCCTGTACAGGCGCCAGGTGTTGAGACAGAGTCCAGGCAAACTTTCCAACCATTCAAGGAAAACCTGGCAGTAGGTCTACAGAAGCAAAAATCAACTTTGCATCAGCACCCAAATCTGCTTTACCCATGGAACTTATCAATGAAAAACAGTTATGAATGAACATCAGCCAGAAATTCAATGAATATACTTCACCATTGCTACGTGCATGGAATTCCTGTCTGCCTCACTATAAACTGCCACGGACTTCACCCCCATTTTCT
Source organism: Peucedramus taeniatus (assembly GCA_013400575.1). Taxonomy (NCBI): domain Eukaryota; kingdom Metazoa; phylum Chordata; class Aves; order Passeriformes; family Fringillidae; genus Peucedramus; species Peucedramus taeniatus. Next base: position 502,816 of record WBNO01032783.1, read on the forward strand.
TGGCTGTTCGCATCACCCTGCAGGCGATTTCTCCTCGGTTTGCAATAAGGATCTTCCCTATGCTGTGACCTCCTGTTTGAAAGGATGAAGCACAGTAAGAAAGCAAGCCACAAAAACATTCCTGGAAACCAAGCAATTTTAAAATTCTGGTTTCTTTTACATTATTTATAAAGTTTATGCATTTCTTCAATAATGAAAAAAGCATGCTTCACCCAAAAGCATTTCCAAGCTGCTCTTCGAATTTTTAACTCAGAGTCCTTATGGAGAAGTATGCTTAAGCCATTTTTTTTTCTCTTTTAGAATTTAGGAAATATATCCTAACCCTAAAAAACCCACTTTACATAACAGCTGATGCTTACAGTTGTGCTGTGTACCTTCTGGACTAACTAGCAAACAATCAAAGCTGTGTTGTGTCCCTCACAACAGAAGTGTTTCACATATGAAGAGCACTACTCCCCCTTGATATACAGTGACAAAGAAATAGCAAGGTATCAAATTTTACTGTTTTGGGTTTTTTAATCAGTGACTTACAAACTTCCACAAACTGTTGTGACAGCAGCCACAACTTGATAGAACTGGCAGGGACTTCTCAGTGACAACTAAATAGCTTAAAACTAAACAATAAAATGAAAATACATATCTGAATTCTCAAACATAACTTTTTAGATAACGTGACTACAGACTGAGTTTAAATCATCTTGCTAAACCCCTTTACTCTCCTTCATGCATTGTTTAAATACCATTATGCCAATAAAAAAATTCTCGCACTTTGCAACATTGGTATCAGAAAAGGACTGAGGAAAAACATCACAAAAAATAAATAGTTTTCATTAATTTCCACATACCTAAATATGATAGACAAAATTATACAAAATGTTGTTTAAACATTAAAGATTATTTCTGTTAGGTTAGCTACAGGTTCCTGTTTTCAAAAACAGGTGAAGATACTGAATATTTATTAAAAAGCCCCGCAGTCTTTCAGCAACTAATACTCTAAAACCATCCACACTGCATAGCAATTTAACCTAGTATCTAAAGAAGTGAAATTTCATACCTACTGTTGAGGCCCATTTCACAAATATTCGTACTTGGTTCCATTGCCTGTGCAATTATAAAGGGACAGAAGTGTTACAAGTGCGTATGAAGAAGTGGCAACGGAGCTACTTTTATTTTCAGGTGAGAGAAGGACAGCATTGAACTTCTGATACATCTATTGACACAGACTATATTCATGTTTAACAAGGGAAGCTGCTCAAACTTCACCAGATCTCTCCCCAAGTACTTTCACTTGGACACATTAAAAATTATCCCCATGCTTTTCTAGCAGCATTCAAACAGAAATTATCAAGGAGTTTTCTTAAAACAAACAAGCAAAAAATTTCTTTTTGGCGGACAGAACAGCCAACAACTCACATTTATTTATTACAGACAGACCAACTCATGAAGTATTTGGTAAAGAAGATGTGAAAAGACATAAAATAAAAAAGCTTAAAAAGGCAACAGGAGCTGCTTTTGTAGAGCAAAGGTGCAAGAGAAAAGAATGTGAAAGAGCAAGAGCAAGCTATGGAGACTTTTAGAAATGGAAAGTTAAAACTTCAGATGATTAATGCTAACTAAATGAGATAACGGCAGTGAAGTGAGTGGATAGAACTGTGAAAGCAAATTCCTGGAACTGTTTTAATTAGTACGTAAAACAACGTCGGAATTTTGGATCAAGTCCAGCATTCTTTAGGTGTTATCGGACAAAAAGACACGGGACGTCCTCAAGACACCACACAAGAGCTCGGCTGTAAAGATGGGAGGAGGAATTGGTGCATGTCCTAGACATTGAATACACAGCTGTCATGGTCACCCTCCCTCCGCAAAGGCTGCGGACCGACCCCCGCGGCGGGGGCAGCTTCACGGGACCCGCGGCAGCTGCCACACGATTCCCTAAGGCCCAGGAGGGTTTATTTGCTCTTCCTTCCCACAGAGCAGCCCGGCCTTTCTGTGTGCCCCCCCACGCCCCGCAGAGCCCCTTTCCCTCCTGCCCGGGCAGCGGGCTGCGTGCTCGCTGTGGGCAGCTCCTCCCGGCTCCTCAGGCCGGCCCCGGCCCGCACCCACGGNAGCGCGGGCGGGAGCGGGGAAAGCCCTCAGGGGGAGGGAGCGGGCGGAGGCCGCGCGTCACGAGGAGGAGAACCGGGCACGGCCGGGGCCCGCTCGGGGAGAGCCGGGGAAATGGCTGGCGGGGGCGGGGCTGGGTGACACCGAGGAACAGTGCGGAAAGAGCAGATGGAATAAATTTAATTTAAATGTGAAACGATGCGTGTCGCTGAAGGGTTGTCGGCCCTGTGGGTGCACGGCCTCAGCTGAGCGTGCTCCTTCAGGAATGACATCCGGGGTTGTAATAGGACAGCGACACACGAAGGTGAGGGTTGTTGGGAAGGGCGTGGGCATCCTCGGATAACACAACATCCCCAGATGCGGCATCAAAACCGCCTGGTGCAGGCGGAGGAGTCACAGAGCGGTGGGATCAGAAAGCCCTCAGGATCCATTCTGCTCCCCCAGGCTTTGGAGCTTTGCAAGTCACACAGCCACAGAAGGTTTGGGTTGGAAGGGAGCTTAAAGCTCATCACGTTACATTACTTTCCCTTGAGCAGGGATGCCTCCAGCAGCCCAGGTTGCTGCCAACCCCATCCAACCTGGCCTTGGATACTTCCAGGGATGGGGCATCCACAGCTGCTCTGGGCACCCTGTGCCAGGGCCTCACCACCCTCACAGGGAAGAATTTCTTCCCAGTATCGACCAGTTTAAGGCCCAGCCCACCCGGGCCTTCCTAAACCTGCCCAGCGCCAGCACAGTCAAAATAAGTATTTCCAGTTGTTGTTTACAAATAGCAAAGGAATGCAAATCACAACAGGAATGCACAAGCTATCAATTGCAATAGTAGCAGTGTTTAATGTCTTCAGTGTTCTCCATACTCTGAAGCATTAACAGTTTCTTACATGAAGAGCATTTTCAGTATGCAGGCAATCTCTGCTCGCTCCACTGTTGCTGTTTTTACTTTGCCGTGGTGACCCCTCACACCAGTGACTGGAAGGTTCAAGTAGGTTAAACAGACACCAGATCAGCTTGGGGAAATCATCCCTTGGGCCTGACTGCAAGAGGGATCAGCACTTGCTCTAAGGATGAGATTTTAAAAGCTAAATTATTAAGTGAAGCTTCTGCTTTTCCGTAAACCAGTCACTCCAATCTTTTTCAACATAACATGCTGACAGTGTAGATCCTACTTTTGCCTTTCATAATCCAGATTTTTAAAGGGTCGTGTTTAATTTGTCTCTAAACACAAGATGGCAGCATTTTACGTAGTTTAACTGTTGGACATTGGGGAGAGCTACAGATATTTTGCAGTACATAAATCAGAGGTGGTGGAGGAGGCTTTTAGCAATAGAACTAATGGAAGTGGCAAACTCAATTATATTGCAAATCTGCTCTTGGTGAAGGCATCCTGCCAGCAGGGTTTTTAGGGCTTGCAAAGTCAAGTGGGATCACCAGACTGTACATGCAGATGTTTGAAAGTACAGTGTAATAAAGCTTAAATGCAGAAATAATAATTTCCTCAGTGACACCAGTAATCTCTTTGATATGCACATCGATAGTCAGAAGCACTCAGGTGAGCCTACTGATGTAGTGGATAGGTTGGGTTGGCAACATTTTTTTAAAATTTTATTGTGGAAGCTGGGCATATTTTGAAAGCTGCTTTGATTAATAGTTTGCTCGTAACATTTTTTTTCTATGAGCATGTTGTGAAAAAAGTAATGTGAAATATTTATTAATTTTCCTTGACCTGATGACAAAAAAGGCATTCCTTGGTAAAATGAGGTTAAACATTGGCTGGACTCATGATTCATAGTCTTCAAACATTTTTGTGATATAGGAAAGTCTCAGTAAAACTGAGGTTCAAAACCAAGATCTGTGTGTGTCTCTAATAAACACAGATATCCTGACTCAGATTGAACACCTTCCTTTTTCCCAACAGCCATTTATTTTGTTTAATGTTGGAAATGCAACCTGCTCCTATCTAAAATCGTGAAGAAAGAGCTAAGAATCTGAGTCAATTCATTTATAATTTAATAAAGTATTTGGGATCTACCAATTCCATAGGCAATAAGACTAACAGAAAAAGAGAAACGTATGTTTTGTGACATTTTGTGGCTAGCTGGGAAAGCCCAGATGCTGATGAAAGCCCAGCAGTGTTATGTTGCTGTGGCAGATAAGCTTCAGACCCACATTCTCCTGCCTTGTTGCCATGCAATGGCCACTGCCCTGAATGTGAGGAAAAAAGTGTAGTGTCCAAGTCTTGTCACCTTAGTCACAGAGGGTTAACCCCACAGAAATCTTTCTCTTTTCATGCTTGTTATTTTGCTCAAGTTGATGCCTAAAAAATACACCTCCTTTTTTCTTCTAAATATTCTGATGCAAAGGTTTCTTCAATGAATTCCAAACCTTTGTGCCTCTGGGACAGTCCAGGGTGTGACTCATAGATGGGGACTTTTTGCCTTTAAGTGAAATAGTTGACTTTTCCTCCACCTGCCACTAAACCTTGTCAAGAAGGAATTTTGAAACACCAGCAGCCTTTGAGGGCCTACTTCACACACACAAGTGTGTATTTACGAGCCCAGCTTCTAAAACATGAACAAGTAAGGAATCTTGCCACCAAATAGGTGCAAACCCAGCACCAAATTTAACAGTGTACATTGTGCACAGTTTAAGGAAGTGCACAAAGGGCAGAGCAAACTGCCCCTGCTCTCCAGGCAGCCCTGCTTTTCTTCTGAAGAACAAATCAAGAGGCCTGCAAAGTTTTTACCTTGTGACATTAAATTATCCATCATGTAGGGATCTGCACTGACACCAGAAATGAAGTGAAGCATAATTCTGGTATTTTATCCCTGAGGGAAGTTACAGCCTCACTGCTGCCCTCACTGGCACTTCTCCAACAGCCGAGTTCCTCAATCAGCTGCTGGCAGCAGAGAGATTGTTTTTTCTTCCCCATCTTAACCACATCTTCTGCTTTCCTGCAGTCCATCTTACAACCTTTGCTTCATGAAGAGCACAACATGTGAGATTCACTCAGCCATTTCAGAGATAAAATCATTGCACAGCAATGCACACTCTAATGATTAAATATGGCCTTTATTATGGAAACACCAATAATAGAAAAATAAAGAGCGTATCTTTCTTCTCACAGCAAGTTATTTTTAGCAGCCATACAGTACAGCGAGCTAGAAGTGATCAGCCAAGCCATGTTCAGACACCCAAGATGCCAATCTAATCTCCCTTCCTCTTTCAGCTGAATTAACAGCTGTTTCTTAATTTGTGCTTGTCCATCAGAGAATAAAAAGGACTGAAAGGAATTAAACCTTGTTTTTTAAACTTCTCAGTGACTTGTCTAAGTGTAACATCATTGTGCTTCTGGGATGCCCTCATTCTGTTTTGAGTGTTCAGAGACCACGGGATGGTCTGGGATGGAAGCTGCAGCAGAGCACCAGGGAGCCACCAGGGTGTGGGGATGTGGTCACCTCCCAGTCCCTGTGATGGCCCTGCAGCCTCCTGACCAGCACATGCTTGCACAGAAGTTAAGCTTTGCTTCCCTGGTGGATGCATCACGTCATCAATGCATCACATCACCCTGATCAGCACCTTCTGGTTCAGGGCTGGGTTGGTCTGAGCCTGCAGCTGGGGGAAGAAGTGAGCTAGGGCTGCTGAGTCACTCTGGGACCCAGCTCCAGCCTTGTGTCCTCCCACAGCATCCAAAACTGCCCTGCTGCCCCACAGTATGGCCATTATGGCCCACCTAGTGTGCAAGCAGTTTATCAAATATCCTCCTTTCGTATGGTGTTCTTTTAGGGACTTTTTGCTCAAGATACTTCCTCAGACAAGATGTTTAAAAGAGCAAGTCTGGCAACACCAAGAGGAATTATCCCTACAGAGTCTTCCCAGTAGGAGGGAGATCTCAAAGCCACTCCACTAGATAAAACAGTGGCAGCTAAATATATTCCTATATGCTGGCAGAGAAGAAACATGGGCATCAGCTTTTAGAGCTGCACATGGCAGCTCAGGGAACAGCTGATTCAATCAGGGTTGTCTGATTCTAGTTCAGCATTAAATTTGGAGAGGCGACACTCCCTGCTATGCTGACACATCCCTCCTGCAGGCTGCTTGGGTTTTGGGATCAGGGATGGAGGTGACAGGATGCAGACTGAGCCACAACTGGGAGAAAGGCTGCCCTTCAAGGCTGGGATCTCCTGATGCAGTGAGGATTTCTCCAATGGATACTCTACTGCTGTAAAGCACTAACTCCATTGGATTAATTTTGCTGCATGTTGGCAGCATTTCCTGGGAGCATCCAATTGTTTCATTGGTTTGCACCATGTGCACTTCACCAGTGCCAGTTAGAGCAAGCCCAGAGTATCATTCATGTACAAATGGCAGAATGCAGCTTCATAAAAATAGCAAACAAAAAATAGCAAGAAAAAGCATAAGAACAAATAAGGCAAATCTTAATCCAAACATTGTTCAATACCAACACATTGATTTACTGCAGAAAGGAAAAAAAACTATGGGGAAAAACATTATTCATGCATCACTAGTGAAAATGCCAGGTGTACCACAGAATTAGCAGTCATTAATAACTCTTTTCTGTCCTCATGCTGATATCAGACTTCTTTAAAAGATTGAATATTAACATAAAGCAATTTTTCAGAACAGAACAAGCAAATGCTATATCCATGTCAGTAGAAGTAACACAGGTCACACAATCCCAAAATTCAAAGAACATGTGAAATGGGACTCATCTTTGACAAGGGAAAGATGTCTGATCCCTAGGCAGAACAGCTTAGGGCCTGACCATGTGCTGAGCTTTTTAGGCAACTTTTGTTAAAATGGCCACATGTAGCAGACTGGGACAGTGACATCCCTACTGCAGGCACAGGCTCATTTTCAAATGGAAGCTCTTCATCCATTTACCTTTCCTCCCAGACATCTCATTAAAAAAAAAAAAAAGGTGAATGCTTTAATTGAGTATAAAAATCTGCTTTCTAAACAACAGATTCATAGTGTTAAGTAACCCTGAGAATTAGAGGGATCTTATTAGGCCCAAGGTCGGAGTCCAGTGGCTGCTTGTCTGCTAAGGGGGGAAGGAGGAAGGGAAAATGAGCTCGATAAAGCTCACTAAGCATTATGAACAGTGCTGGAGCCCTTTGCAAAATAATAATTGAAATACTTACATTTTAATTTGAGTATTCAACTGCATACAGTCCAAATCATGGTGTCTGTATTCAAGGCTTGAACGTTTGGTGTTCTATTTCTTGTGCTATTTTACCTTATAAATGTATTCAGCTGTTCCTGTGCTCACAGCTGGTTCTGATGTTTCTCCAAGTGTAAAAGTGCTTCAAAATTGTCTTTATCTTTCTTATTTATTGGTTCATTCAGACTCAAAGAGAACATTTCTAGAGAATGTTAATTACTTCCACAGCTACATATTATACTGATTATAGAGCGGTATGGCCGTGTTTCCTGCTTCACAAAGACCAACATCTCTAATAAATTCATAGAATGGAAGAATTTCTTTTCTTTCTGCATTTAAATAAGTAAACTTGCAATGGTGAAATACTAAAATACCAAAACTATTTTTAAAATACTTAAGGGAATATCTGATATGACATAACCATCAATTTTATCCAGTGAAAATCCAGTGAGGTTTCATCACCATTAATAACTGCACAGGATTTGGGCCATTATTCATCAAAATTAAATTAACTCCCAGCATTTCCTTTTTGTTTAGATACAGATTAAACTGTCAAGGCATTTTTGCCTATGACTTCAGTCTTTCTTTTGTTTAATGAGTGCCATTCCACAGTCCTTTTCCAGGCCAAACTTTTATTAGCAAAATTTAAGCCATTAGCCCAACTCCTTGGAGGAAGTGTACTCTTATTGAATAAGATTTCTCTTTTACAAATGCTTTTGTACATAATTTATCATCTTAATGTCATTTGCTTCAGTGAGCAGATTGTGTGGCATGTGCACATGTGTATGTTTGTGTATGTGCACATTTCTGCACATGTACATCTTTTGTGACAAGGAACTTTTCCTTGTTACAACAAAGAACATGAGCTGGACTTAAATCTCAAAAGCAATTACTATTCTCATGCCTTCATTATTGGTTTAGCAGGAAACAGACTACAGAATGTATCAGTGTGCTTTAAAGCAACTCCAAATTATTTCCATATGAAAATCCAGCTGCTCAGCTGTGACCACACTGGAGAACACTCATTTTGGGCAGACTTTGTCCAAGGCCTGTGCAAGCTTTTATTTCCCACTGAAGCCTTGACCATACAGCATCAGTGGATTTCCATTTCTCATGGACCTCGTGCAGGTGCCCCAGTGGTGGTCACTTAATCCTGGGCATTTCCAGTGAGTGTGGCATCTTCCTGGATTAAGAGACTGCCCTGTTGCCCCAGCAGAGGACATTCCCTGGGCTCAGTGTGGTCACTGTGACAGGTCCATGTCTGAACAGCACGTGGGGGATTCCTGAGCTCTCACAAGACCAGGAACATATTCAGCTCCAGGGTCAGAGTCACAATTACCACTCTGTCTTTGCAAAGGGCTCAGTGGGAGAACTCCAGGAGCTTAGGAAATGTAATTGTGTGTGTAGGATTGGTGAGAATTTGCTTGTGAGTGGAGTCACACTGACAATTCCCCTGAGATCTGGCACACACCGTGTTCTGAAAAAAGCTTTCAGTGAGCTCTCAGTTAGCAGGGTTGTCTGTAGCTGTGTACCTCTGGTTTATTCACCTGAAGGTCAGACTTACATCTTTTGATAAATCTAAACACCATCATTAACAAACTTGATTGATTTTCTGGGAGATGGTGATACTGCCTGCTTTAAGCTATTTTTAGGAATCTGGCTTAGGTGATCTGAATGACCTCCTTTGTTGACAACAGAGAGAATTTAGGCTCCTCGTTTTGGACTACATCTAAATTAGATGCTAAGAATAGCCTAAAGCAGAAGGTATGATTCTCTTATTCCCACCTTAAAGAAACTCCCTCCAGAAACATTCATTAGCTGTAAACACATGGTGTCATCTCACTTAAAATTTTGACTTCAGGGCAGGGAGATTGCCAGGCAGAAGCAAAAACTCCTGTGACTTCTCTGCTTGTTGCACACACTTGGAAGCACAAGGGCACCTCAGATGCGTTCATATCCTCTATGTGGCTTCCTTCTGGAGATCAGGAAGGTGGCAAAAACAATGACAAACAATCCCAGGATAGTCAGACACACTGCAATGGGAGCTACTTTGCCATTTCTATCAAGAGAACATTCTTCTTCTGAAAGGAAAAGGAGATCAGAGAATGTTACAGCAGAACACCATACTCCTAAACTGTACATCTGTATTCCACTAAAGTTGGCAAATACAAGCCACAAGTTCTCAAAACCTTGCTTTCTTTTATTTTTTCTTTCTTTCTCCTGAGCTATACTTTTTTTATACACTTTTTATCTGTGGTGTTATCTCAAGAAAACCATCCTTGCCCCTTCTGCAGTAGCTCTGTGCTTCCCTGGAAAGTGGCTCTTCTCCCTCACACCTGCAGGAATTGTTTCACCACTCAGCACACACACAGCAGGGGCTATCTTCCCAAAAGCAGATGGGGAGCATCACAATACAAAGTGCCAGCCTGAAAATAAAGAGCAAAACTTCCTGCATGGTCAAAAACAGCTCCTGTGTGACATGTGATTGCTTCTTCCCCATGAAGAGGATCAGGCCAGAGACAGAAGCCCATAGTCCAGCACATCACTAGTGCAGTAGGGATCCTTGTTTCAGCAGTGTTTTCTAAGAAAAATCAAATCCTATTTTTCTCTCTGTTTAATTCAGATTATTTGTGGATAATGGTGGCTAACTCAGAACATTCAGAGATTAGGAAGGCAGAAGCCTTGGACACAGTCCAGGGATTTGCTTTAGCAGTACCTTTGCAATTTTGTTATATATGTGATGATATCAAATCATATCTTTGAAGGACCATCCAAAGATATCACTCCAAACATACCTCTTAGCTACAGAGAGGGCAAATTCTGGCTTCCTCAGCCAGTTCCTACCTAAATGAATATTCAAATTATCCTCTGATTAAACAGAAACTCATTACTTCAGAGTGAACGTCTAGACTGAGGTAAAATGGCAACTTTCCTATGGAGAGACTGCACCACGTGGGCCACTGACAGAAATGGAAAATTTACCCAGTAACAATGGCAGGATCAGCCTCAAATTCAAAATACAAGTGTAGTCCTTGGAGTGAAGGCAATGTCTGGGAATGACCACTAATGTGTTATCCTAGAATTGGATCAGACCTACATTTCCCATCAGATCTACAGGAATGATCTTCCTTGGGCTCCAGGGAAAGACAAAGCTCTGTCATGCTGCTGTGAGTGGCACCTGCAGAGCAAACTGTTCTCTAAGCAGGGCAGCATGGTCAGCTAAACCCCACAGCTAAACCCCACAGCTAAACCCCACAGCTAAACCCCACAGTACATCCCAGCTCAGCAGCAAATCCAGTTTATGGCCAGGATACGAGGGAGATCCCACACCCTGTGCCCCCTCACACCCTGGGACTGTTCTGGGGCAGGACTCGACAGCGCCCTGAGATAAAAACCTCGACTCGTATTCCATGACTGTGCTGGCACAGGTTGTAGCTTGGCTTGGGCTTTCCCAGTTGGGAATTTTATACTGTCAGTGGGCAATGAGCCCAGGGAACATGTGGAGTCCATGACATCATGTCACAGCTCCAGAGCCTCCACATGGCTCTTCCCAAAGTCTGATCCTCTTCTGCTCTAATCCAGATGGTGATGCAATACCACAAAGCCAACGACATGAGCATTCCATTAGAGGTTGCCTTTTAAAAGCTCTGTCAGGTTAATGTAACCTGCTGTTAAATGAGCTGAAAAGTATTTGCATCTAAGTGTTGTAAAAGCCAGAGATGTCTGAATTGGGCATTTTGCTTTGATGAAACATCGGGAATGAAGGAATGAACTCTATGAACTCTAGAAATTGTTTCTGATACAATGAAGTACAGAAGGCTCTTTTACAGATTACCAGACTCAAACAGATCAAGCTATTGATATAACACTGCTGTAATCTGTACAAAATTGTAAGGAACTTGAAACCAGTCATCATTAATATTTTCTTTTTCTTCTCCATTTAAAGATAAGCAAATCAGGAGCAACAGAAGTGAAACTGTCAGTCTTGAGACACCCGAGGGGTGGAGGCTGGTGATGTGTTTAGTCATTCCTTCACTGGGGGTTTTCTCTTTCAGAATCTGCACACACAGCCAATACACAACAGTTTCATGACTTTTATAGCCACAGGGGAATTATTTCAGAGGTGGGAGCTGCTTTCTCAGCTCTCTGATTAAGAGCAAAACTAATTTAAATTTGTATATGATATTGACCAGCAGAGATTAGTCTGACTTGGAGGTAGAGAGAGGGAGAAAGAGAGAGCATCTTTCTCAGCTGAGTCCCTCCTAGAGGTGAGGCCATACCTAATCCCATAAGTAATACCATTCATTGTACACATTTGAAAGGGAATGCAGGGACCAGATGGGATCCCATGAGTTCTTCCAGCTCATTGTTATCCCATGAAAAAAATCTCCACAGAATGAGAGCATAGATGAGATCCTCAGTGTGGAAAAGGACCATGTCTTTAAAAAGCCCCAAATATTGTTTCCTATTAAATTCCATTTAGAATGAAAAAGGTAACAAAAATGGTTACCTAACAAAAGAAGAATTGGTCAAAGATAGCCAAACTGACTCAAAAGAAATAAAAGTAAAGTAAAACAACACAGGGGCAATATTTTGTAAGCACGCAGAAAGACAAGTGGCAGAAGAGAGAATATTTTATTGCTCCATCTGAAGGGCTGGAGAGCTGGTCAGCCCCTCTGTGCACCCGAGTTCTTGAATGGAAATGCCCTGAGAGGAAGCCACAGAAAATGAGAAAATGGACAACTCAAAAGAGACCACAAGATCCCACTGAGTGCCCCTCTCTGGTCTTTGTCTTTTACTGAGATACCTGATTGCCTCCTTGTGGCACTTCTCCAAGAAAAGACAAACGGAAGAGATGAGCATCATGTCAGATTCTGAAGCTGGGAGTAGGCCAGTTGTGCTCCTCCTCAGGAGCACATCTCATCATGTCTAGACACAGCTCCTCTGAAAATATCATCCTGCATTCACAAATATCCCTTGTTAGCTGGCAGGTTTGCTGCTGCAGCTGTGGGACAACATGAATATCAGGAGCCTTTTAAAATAGCTAAAATCTGGCTATATGGAGAATAGTGACCTGGAAATGAACTTTGCATGTTGGGGTTTGGGCAGTGCACTGGTGATGAACACACCTCTGCCTGTTCCAGGAGAAAAATGGATGAAGAAGAAAATTGTGGCTATAGAGCTGAAAATTTTTAATGAGAAGGTGAAACAGAAGGTACTGAATGCAGGGGGGAAATATATTTTTCCATCCTCCATAGGTATTAGCACTGTGTTGGAAATTACTCAGGAAAGGTTGAGAAAACAGCAGTGGGATGTGGATGGTACAATTTAGCAGATTACATCCATCAGGCCACCTGAGTGCTGTAGATCTGGGAGGGGTGGAAAACTATCCTTCTACTCACCTTTTCCAAACTGGTTACCCACAATGTCAAACGCCTGCAGCTGCATATGAACAAAAAGGATCTGGAAGTTCTTCTCCAAGAGGAAGGTTTGCCTGCTGGCACACTTAAAGGAATTCCCCAGCTTTGTTGTGAACAGCTTCTCATTGAGGGCTGCATAGTAAAGCATACCTGGAGGCCAGAAAGAGACAGATGAGAATCCACACTGACTCCATTTGAACCAACATCTTCCTGAGGTAAAATGGTCCCAGAGGTGACTAAAGCATGGACATTTTCTACATAAACTATCACTTACTCTTCTTACATGTTTAAATGAATGCTTTAACTATCAATGCTCAGCTGAGCTTAGGTCAGAAAAAGTGGCTAAAATTTCAGATGATTCTTCAAATCACATTTTAACAAACTGAGTCTGCAGAATTCTCACAGGAGCAGGCAAGGTTTGAAGTAATCTCTATTCTGAAAGAGTGGGGCAGGGAAAGCTTTTAAGATCAAAAAGAAAATGTAATAATAGTGATGTAACTGCAGTCAGGCCCCTTCTCCACCATTTTTATACCATAAGATTTAGGTGAATGACACATTGAAAGCTTGATAAAACACATATTTGCAAAATCTAGTATTTTAAAGACCTGAAAGCTTATCCCACACCCAAAACAGTTTGATATGAAATTAAGACAGGTTAAAATCACTGACCTTCAAAAGAAAATTGTATTCTGCTCTCAATTTTAGTGACAGAGTAACTTGGAGCTTGCTGCAAAAGAAGATGTATCTTTATTCATAATATATACTTGTATTTGCAGGGGAAAGAAACACAGCTTACCTCAGCAAAATGGTCATAAAGAATTTCCCAAAGAAACACTTTGTAAAGCATCACCTTTGAGACCCAATAACCAACTCTCTTGGATGTATTTTTCTTTTCTGAATCTCAGCTGCATCACCAGTTCTGTTCAGTTCAATGAAACGGGACCATGCAGGTGTCATTTTACACAAACTGCTCAAGCTGGGCACTTGTGAGATACTTGTGATAACCAGGGGTAGGAAGACTGCTGACATGGAAAGCACCTGGCACAACAGCACAGAATGAAATTTCCAGCCATGTGTCCTGCCTGCATGTGCCCTGAAGCCCTGGTGCAGCCTGGACACTTCTCTCCCCTGGAGTGTCACAGGGTGAGAGCCAGCAGTGGAGCTTCTCCCTGGTAGCAGTGTTGGAGTAAAATGTGATGCCTCATGCAGCAGCCTTGCTACCCAGTTTAATTCCTGCTGTGAGCACACAGGGATTCATGAGTGCAGCTGGTGGATAAATGGCAGTAGACATGAATGTCTCCTGTGCACTTGTAGGATGGAGTGGGAAAATTGAAGAAAGAAATACACCTGAGAAGAGATTCTCAGCATCATTCCAACTTTAAGACTTAAATATGACCATTTTTGGGTGGCAGTGCTTTGTTCTGTTAGGCCACAGTTAAAAACTTTGCTTGGGGAAAACACCTGCTCCTACTTCTTGTGGGTTGGTTACACAACTTCCTTTTCTCAAGCCCTTTGCAGAGGCCGCTGGGGTGGCGAGCACTGAACCAGCCCCTCTCCTCTGCCACCCCAGCCCCAGGCCTGAGCCAGCTCCTCTCCCACAGGGACAGCCACAAGTGCCAGTGCTGGAGCACTCCTGCTTCAAAGCACTGAGAGAGGCTGTGGGGACCAAGCACAAAGAGCCAGCAGCAAACTGTTTTCTTATTAACTTGAATTTCAAAGCAGTCCAAGCTGAGCCATGCTATGCTCTTGAGGCTTATCTTTAAGTGGAGGGTGCATTGTCTAATGCTGTGCCAAAAACCACCTTTTTCAGGGCAAGACAGGTCAAGCACCTCCTAAAGGTTCACATCACTCTCCTTAGCACTGCTGCAACCTGGGGGCTTTTGTGGGTACTTGAATCCCCAGCCTCTCCCTAAGGATTCTTGTAACACCAAAAATGCTCCTCTTGTTGCAGGAAGCACACATTTAAAGCAAACACTCAGAGTCTGAACTGATCCTTTGTTTTGAAAGAGCTCCTTCATTTTTTACCCTACTTTTCCTCTGTAGCTCTAAGAAAACTTTCAGCCATAAGCTAAAATAAAGATGAATACGAATTGAAATATTTTCTCTGTTCAAGAATTAATGAAATGTGGGGTATAATTTGCTGCTCCTTCTTGGACTTTCTATGAAAATTACTAATTAACCATTTGTACTTTTCTTAATTGTCTCAAATTTGAGCTTGGAACCAGGCTTCAGGACTGACGTTTAGCTTGATAAATTGAAGGACACAGATCAGCAGTGATGGCCAGATGCAGCTCCCAGCTGCTGTGGAGCTCCAGGACATGGCCTTGATGTTCATTACCTGCCAGAGTTTGATGGGATCCAACCCATGCTGTGTTCTGTTCCTGCCCATTCCTCCCTGCCCATTAATGACATTATAGACAATGTTAGTTCTGTTTTACCTCTGCTGGCATCATCACCTAGCCCTTACAGCTTTCAGGTAAATAGTGCTGCCTCCCAAAATGTAATGCCTGATTTAGCAAGAGGATGGCTGCACTCAGGGATTTTCTCCTGTGTTTATAAAAGCTGCAGCACTCTTGGTAGCTTGTGTTAAAGCCACACCTACATGTGATGTGGCCCCAGTGGGGAACATGGAATTCATAGATATAAAGTCAAAAACAAAGCTCAGTTTCCCACTGTGCAAGCAGGAGCTCTCATCTTGCCCAAGCTTCTGTGTGTGTTTATAAGTCCCCCTGGTGTGGTGCATTTTAAGGCCACTTATCTACAATTTTGTTGTTGCAGTTCACTTGTTTGGAATTTTCCACTCAGAAATTAGATGAAATTAGACTCCTTCAGCTCTGGATGTGTAAGCTCCTGGGCACTTAAAACTGCACAGACTGTCCTTTGAATTTGACAACTCCAGCTGGCTTTTAGGGGACACAAATGGCTGAGAGCAACTTGACAGTGAGAGTCAGAGCTCCCAGCACACCTTGTTCCTGCACAGGGACTCCTTTCCTTCTGCACCACTCCAATGTAAACAGCAGATCTGACCTCCCCTCCCATGAGACTTTTACCTATTTAAAGAAGAGACTCAGATTTTGACTGGCTATTCCTAGACCTTGTTTTGCTTGATGGGCAGCTTTAACACTGTTCTCTGGCACTTTCTGTCAGAGGATGGCAGACTACTGTGCTTACCCTTCACTTCCAAACTGAAAGTTCAAACAAACCTGATTTAACACTGAAGTCAGTTGTACTGCAAGCATGACATTGCATCAGGCAGCCTCCAGAGGTATTTTCCAATCTGACTTAATTAAACCATGGTTCTATGGTTCTGGCCCTTTGGGAAGAACAGGAGTAACCATGCCTTTTATACAGATGAAAACAAGCATAGAGATAGATAAAATGCCTTTTCCCACAGCTCAAGCTGGATCAAAGGCAGCCTAAGTTCTTGCTTCCCAGTCCTAAACACTCCTTCCCTCTAAATGCAACAATTACCTTTACAAAGGTGATGTTTACAAATCCTCCACTAAAAGTTAAGTTCAGCTCAGACTGCACCATCCCACAGCTTCCAGATATCTTTGTTGCATTGGGGTTGACAGTCACATATTCCATCTGCTCCTGTAGAGAGAAGAGACATTGCAGGGCTGCTGATGAGGAGAAGGGGGGAACTTAAAAGCAAACAGGCAGAGATTTAATAACTTTAAAACATGCAGTGATTTGCCCTTTTTTTGCCCCCAGACAGGCTCTGCATGCCTGAATAAACAAGCCAGTGGTGGTGGCAGCCACTGCCTGCCAGGGTTGTTCCCCACTTGTAAACCAGCACTGGTGGTTGTCTGACACATCACTGAGCTGTTCCAGTGCATTAAGTTGGCAGAAAATATTGGGTTTCTGTTCATTCAGTGAACTGATATGATTCAGGCAGGGTCAGGCAAGTACGAGGGCTAATTTACAACGAGGGAGTACCTTATGTTTTTATCAACATCTCACTATGGTCCGGTGAAGTTGGGAATCCTGCTCCCTTCCTGGCTTCTGCCGGGACAAGGGATGAAAATTACCTTTACCAACATTGGATACTCTTCCTATGTTAGAAATATTCAGACATCAAACATGAGTATTTGTATTTGTAACAGGGATGGCTCGAGCATAAGAACTCCAGAGCCTGAGGATGTAGCTCCATATGCTGTATTAATGGAGGCAAGAAAATCTTAGGCCTGATAGACACAATTTCCATTTCAGGTCGTGTGGCATCTTTTACTGAATCGTTCTCAGTGGATCACTTCTAGGAGAGAGGACCAGCTCTTCAGGACCTGGCAGTTCCCATGATCCTAAAATGTCCATACATCAGCATCAGGACAACCCACCTTTAAATCCAAGTCTGTGAACTGGCAATTTCTTGCTTTTGTTGCAACTCACAATGTCAAGCTCTTACCTGAAGTCAGTTCAGATTTTAACTAACTTCCCACTCTGGGAAGCACAAGCTGATCCCCTGCCCCAGCTTTGCTCCCACTGAAGTATCACTGAAGTAAGAAAGCACCTTTCCACCCCCTTGGCATCACCATCACACAGGCCAAAGTACAGCAGCTGGGACGCTGTGGCATGAGGGGCCTTAGACTGGCAGCAAACCACTTCTTTTGATCATAGAAGCTAATTCTGAAAATGGTTTGGAAAGAGGAAGAATAAACTCCAGCTAATGAATGAAGGCACCGCAAAGCTCAGCTTGCACCTCACCTGTTGAGTGTTTCGGGCCATCAGCTGCAGACCCATGACAGCTTTGATGCAGGTCCCGTTCCCATCAGAAACATTGTAGGTGCCTGTGGGGATGGCAGAGGGCTGTGGGGTGGGAGGGGGTCTCGCTGTGCTGGCAGGGGATGTGGGGCCTGTTTGTGTCCCTGCATGGGTGGCTGTTGTGTTGGTCACAGCCGTGGCTGTTGGGCCAGCAGTGGCTGATGTCTGTCTCCGTGCCCGTGTGCTGGGCCCGGCCCTCCGCGTGCTGGTGGCTGCAGAGGCAGCGGTGGCAGCTGCTCCCTGGGTACTCACTGTCTCGTGCTCCAGGGAGGTGTTGGTGGCCACTGCTGCAGTTCCTGTGGTCACACGTGGTCCCCTGCCATGCCTGGTGGAGGACACATGGGGACTGGTTGTGTTCTTGGCTGCAGCTCTAAGGGAGGGCATTGCCGGGGCCGTGGCCTGGCCGGCCGTGCTGGGGCTGTCTGCAGGGGCTGTGGGTACGGTGCCTGCTCCTGCCTGGGCTGCCGTGTGCTGGCCTGCAGCTGATGTTGCCTGGAGCTGCTCCGTTGTCTGCTCAGTTGTTCTGTGGCTCATAACTGTTGTTTGAAGAGGGCCTGTGCTGTTAAATTGAATTGTGGTGCTTTGATGGGGTGAAGAATGATAAAGGGAAAGTGACTGAGCAGAAGTAGCCATTTGGTGGAAGGATGTGGTTTCTGGAGACAGTTCGACCCCCAGGGCCATTTCAGCAAAGCAGGAGGAAAATGCTGTAAAGAAATTAAAGTCAGTTGTCTAGAATGTAAAGTCAGTAGTCTAGAAACCTTTACATTTCACTTTTATGTTGATAATCACAATGTACATGCACTGGCTTTGTTATCAAACGGGTGATACAATTTCACTCTTCATTTGGAGTGAAATGGTAGGAGAGTAAGAGCAGACACCCTGTAGGACTATCCACAGCTAAGCACCACTCCCCCGAGTTTCACACCTCTGAGTATTCCCATTCCAGGGGAGCACACTGGCTCCCAGCTCTCCACACACTGAGGAACCAGACCTTGCACAATCCCCAGAGCACAAGAGGCAGTAGTTCAGCAGGATTTGCTGGAAGCAAATCCTCGAGGTCTAAGGAAGATGAAGTGGGTGCAGCAGCCAAAGGGGTTGTTGGTTTCTTACCAACAAAGTGTAGGGAATGGGGATGTGTCTGTGTGTGTGAAGGAAGTGAGGAACAGGGAAATTACAGGTACTTATTTTGTTGTAGACAAGTCAGCTTGAACCTTGGAGTTCTTCCTCCTGGAAGAACCCAGATGGGCTTTCAGAAATGAGAAAAAAAATCAGGGTGCAGCATCCAGGAGCATTTTGAACCACATCAGGAAATAGTTACAGCACCAAAATTATGCTTCCACCTAATAACATTTACAGAAACGTGTCCCTTGCAGAAGTGAAAAGAAAATATCTGTCTCCTAAATGTAAATACAGAAGTGAACAAAAAGTGGGAAAGTACATTGTAGAATATTTGAATGTCACAACTCTTTTGCTTGAGTCTTTGTCAGTGTGCAACAAGACTCTGGAAAGACAAGGCCAAGTTAAAGAAATAAATCACTGATGTATGTGAATTCTTTGATGTACATGAAGATATAGGTGTAGTTAAATGCTTTACTGTCTAAATTACTGGGAGGACACAGATAAATTCTCCAGTTTGGAGACAGAAGGGACGCAAAAGTCCTAGACAGCTCATATTCCCAGCAGTATAACTCCACAGAGAATGCCTCAACATGTCTGAGTTCACTGTACAATGGTTCTTTCAAAGAAATTTCTCATTAATCAGTGTCAAAGTTGATGGCAGGCAGGCTACTGAGATTAGAATTTTAGGATAGATTAATGCCAGAGGCACATTTAGAGTGAAAATGGCTGAAATCTCACAAGTTCTTCCGTTTATTCATTTATTTATTATCACTCATAATGAACAGAGATCTTCAATAAGAGCTGAATTCACAAAACCTAACCATTTTCAGATACATATAAACTAAGTAAGAATAATAAAACTTACTGGGTTTTGAATCAAATTCAAGATAAAAATCAAAGAAACAAGAGCAGATGCACAGATCTTAACCCTTACCACAATTTTCCCTTAGAAATAGCTATGCTGGAGAAGAGCAGAAATGTAGATGTAAATACTCCATACTCCTAAAATTGCCTGGGTTTCACTCTGAGCTGTACAGAACACACCTGACTGCTACTTTAGGTGTTACCATCAAAATTAACTTGAGACAGTTGAAAAACCTCAAAAATATTGTGATTTTTCTCAAAATGAACCTAAAAATGCATAATTCATATGATACTTCAGTTAATTTTCTCTATTTCCCCTATGTTTTACCACAGCTGATGCAGAGCTGTTAATCAGATGACTGATCTCCTTCTGTGGGGCCAGGGGAAAGCCAGAGCAGTTGCCATACACCACTTATGGGTAGCTGCATCCAAGTGTATCAGCATGATAAAAATAAGAAAGAAGAAGTTGCAATTTTCACTCTTTCTTCCCCTCTAAGACTGTGGAACAATCCATTTTTAAATTTACACGAGTCCTAAATTGTCTGCAAGTCTTAGTTTTCCATTCACAGATTGGTTTTGATTACTGACTGGTAACACAGATGTAGAAAGAAATATTATTGAAGTGACATTAGAATGCCACCCATAGCTTTTAAATAAAACTCCTCAAAAAGTCATTTCAACCCAATTATTTTTCATTATTCATCTGGACAGGGTGACCTGAGGGGTAAAGCCAGAAATGTCTTTGGAGTGGCCCATGGCTCTTGCTCACTGGGTGACTACCAGGCTGTTCCTCCAAGCATTTTGCAGCTTCTGCCAGTGCTTGATGGCCACACTGCTAAATCCATTGGCTTGGTCTTCCCAAAAGACATTTGGCCACATGAGCTCGCAGGGATGGGCAGGGATCACTCTCCAGCTGCACCCATTGGCACTGGCTGTGTTTGGGTGGCTGCTGGAGGTGGTTTGGTGGCCCCTGCTGTGTGAAGGGGCAGATGGGTCCCTGGGGTCCCTGACCTACCCTCCAGCTGAGGCTGGGGAGGCTTCCATGGCTCCTTAGCATGGCCACATTCCTCTCTGGGAGCCTGGCCCAGCTCAGAAAGCAGCCATGAACACAACTCCCCCAGCACAGCCTTTTGTGGCTCTGCCAGCAGAACAGGCCACAGAAACACGAGGAGTGGCAGCTCTGCACCCCCAGTAGTTTCCTTTCTTTTTTCCTCCCATAAAGCCAACTCAAAACTTCATACAGGCAACATTTTGCACGAGGGATGCAAGTACCCCGGGGTGTATCTTCCCAGAGCAAGCAGCTGCAGTCCCTTGTCTCACTTTAGCACCAAAATTGTAACAGGTGCTGAGGGCTGTGTGAGAGCCCTGACAGCCTCCCTGCAAAACTTCAGAGCAAAACTCTCAGAAATGGACCAGCACAGCTCTCAGAAATTCACTGTTCCTAGTCTGGGCCTGGAGATCCCTTTTTCATGCTTTGGTGACAAGTTTTGGACACCAGGAACATCACTGCTCTGCTCCCAGGTGTTACAGTGGGAAGCTGAGTGCTCAGTGCCATGGCCTGTCTGTGCCATTTCTCAGCCTGTGCTGGGGTGTGTGATAGAAACTCCTGCTGAGGATTTTTTTCCCCTTTTCATCTAACCACACTCATCTGTTCAGCTGCCCAGCAGTTTTGTTCTGCACCAATTATGTTTCATTCCCTGTCTGCAGAGAAAGACTTGACTATGTGACATTAATAAAGCATCACAACAAATTATTAAAGGAAAGATCAAAATTGGGTAAAGAACAGAGGAAACAAGTTCTTTCTGGTCAAAAGTGATTGCTGACCACTGAATTATTAGTGTTGCTTCTCAGTCTGATCTTGCTCTCCCTTTCATCTGTATGTTTTGGGGCTATTTCAGCAGACTTTGGCTATGAAGCAGGCAAAGGAAAGCAGAGATACAGCAGGAACTACCCGTGGTTGAGTCCCTGGGAACTTTCCCTGCTCATGGACTGGGAGGGGGACAGGGTTGTTCTTTGTGTGATCCCCATGTGCCAGTGACAAAATACACCCAACAGCAAGCTCAAACCCATGGCCATTCCACAGATTAAATCAGATTTTGTCCTCTTCACCAGGCAAATTTGGTGCTGCTGCAGGTGTTGAGCAGTGACTTAAAGCACTGGGAGATGTCCTTCATGTGTATGGCTCCCCAGATTTTCACAGAGCAGCATTAAAATTCAAATGGTGACTCTGAT
Source organism: Peucedramus taeniatus (assembly GCA_013400575.1). Classification (NCBI taxonomy): domain Eukaryota; kingdom Metazoa; phylum Chordata; class Aves; order Passeriformes; family Fringillidae; genus Peucedramus; species Peucedramus taeniatus. The sequence continues at coordinate 524,497 of WBNO01032783.1, forward strand.
GGGGTTTGTCATGGAGAGAAGCCCCAGCCTGTCTTCTCCAAGCCCCTGCCTCACTCCTGCTTTCCAGTGCAGATAAATTAATGACTCGAGCAATGCTTCCTTAGTTTTTTCTTTCCTGCTTGTCTCACTCAGGATTTTCAGTTAGTTCTGCAGGTCTGGAAATTATTTTTAATTAAGAAAAGAAAAGCCAAAATAGTCTACTTCTAACATGGCTTTGATCTGACTCATTCACACAGAGTTTATGCTACCAGAGTTCAAGGGAAAATACAGAGAAAAACATCAAAAACTAAGTGTATAGCACTACACAGTTTGATACACTGAGTGTACACCAGTGCAATTAACAGAAGGTTAATTATTTCTTAGCAGTGGGACCTTACTGAAAGCACCCTTAGCGTTAGCAACAAAACTGCTCAAAGTTCTGAGTCTGTTGGGTGCTGTCTTGACTGCAAGGAAACCAAACTGACACAATGTCCCATTTTTAGGTAGAGATGATGCTGTTACTCACCACAGGCGAGGGTCAGCGAGATGAGCTGCCGTGCTCTCCTCCCCATGGCCAGCACGGCTGCGGCTGTGAGAGGCGCTGCTTCTCCCCGGAGCGGCTGCAGAGCAAACCGAGCTTTCCTGAGGACTGAAAAGTTTCACTTGATGCAGGGAGTGCTCAGTCACATGGCTGGGAAGGAGGTGGAGAGAGAGGGGGAGACCGATGCATCTGGTCTGTAAACTCACGCAGAAGGAAATAAATGATGGTTAGGAAAGAAAGTGAAAAGAGAAATGACTGCTGGGCTGACTGGGAGGAGACCTGGGGCTCTGCAAGGCCAGGGGAAGCTTCGAGCATCTCCCTCCCTCTCTGAGAACCTGGTGCACAGTGCCCCAGGAGAGGGTTACAGTCTGTAAACCAGTGCCTCCCCTGTGTTCTTTAGAAAATACTTGATTTAAGGCCAAACTCCATCTTTTATGTTAAGGCACAGAAGGGAGAGGTGTGACCGTCTCCACAGAGCACCTGCTGGAAGTAAGGCAGGGCTGAGCAGAGCCCCAGACTGGCTCTTGCCCCGTGGGGATCATCCTTGGCTGCCTGGCCCTGTGCTGCTCCCAGGCCTGCTCCCATCCCAGGTGGATGGGCAGGGGGTCACTGTTAGTGCTGCATCCAAACACCCCTGTCACACCCCTCCTCTGTCACACCCCTCCTCTGTCACACCCCTCCTCTGTCACACAGGGGGCTCCCGAGCCGGGGCAGGAGCTGTGTGGGCAGTGCCAGCTGCGGGGCTGGGATGTGCAGCAGGAGAGCATCACTCACTCCTGCCCTGGGCATCCCCTGCCCTGGGCATTTGCCAGGGGCCTGCTTGGGCAGGGAACAAAGCAGCCCCCATGCTGGCCTCTGGCATGCTCCCAATTCTTCTTTTTCTCACACCAATATCAGATGCAGGAACATGGTGACACCAAGGACTTGAAAAGTCAGGTGTGGTGAAGTTTACCCCCAGAAATCTGGATAGTGCATGAAATCAGCTCCTGTTTATCTTGTACATTCTCATTTTTACCTGCTTGCCTTTCTGCATGATCCACAGCTTGTATTTGAGTCAATTAGCACTCCCTAATGAACACTGGTAGCCAAAGGCATGCAGATATCTCAGGAGTAACTATTATAAAGTCATCTACGACTTCCTCTGAGCTGCCTGTGTGAACCTTTGCACTCTCCTAAGAGTCCCAGTGATTGACAACATGACTAAGGGAGATGGGTAAAGGGAAAAAAAAACCTACTCTGCCTTTTGACAAGTGTGTTGGACAAATTCAACTTATATTGGACAAATGTGTTGATTTTTTCAGCTCTGATAATGTGCCTTTACTGATAATTCATTTATTTCAAATAGAAAAAAAATCTCATTTTACCTGTTGCTTCATATAGAGACATCAACCACAGGGTTTTGTACTAGTTATAATTTTTATAAATTTCAAACAAAGTGTGGTTCTACACAGGTCAGAATGGCCTAATTACAGGAAGTTCATTTGCACACTTTTTTTCTTGTAATAAATTCATACATTCTGTATTGACTGGAAAAAAGGACAGGTAATTCTGTGCTCTTTCCCTGTCTGATTATCTCTCATCAGTCACAATATACAAATACATCATTATCAACACCATGGAAATCATGTAAGAAAAACAAACTGTACCAATTCTCAGCTGGGGAGAGGAAATCTTAGCAGCTATTTCAATCCAGCTGCAAGAAGAAATACACATTTTGGATCTTTTTTCTTATTATTCTTATATATTTCTAATCACATATATATATATTTGAAGTCTTTGAGTATTTTTGGAAAGGAAGCTCATGGCCTTTCTCATACCCAATCCTGTTTGAAATATCAAGACTAAGAAAATCATAGATAATAAAATGGCTTCTCATCACACACACGACCAGAACATGACACACACAGAGCTTTGCTGTCGCTGGCAAGGAAAGCCAGAGCTCAGATGTGGTTTGGCTGCAGCTGTTTGTGTTCAAGACAACGAGCACTGGTCTGGTTCTCCACCTGGTGGTGCTTCAGGTGAGAGGAGAGGATCAGGCCTGATTCTATTTTAGCCTGGTTTACTAAAAGCAAGACACGTGTGTCGTGCAACTGCCCATCTCTGTTCGCCACTGGTGCCAGTAAGGAAGGACTCTGCAGCCCACCCACACCTGAGTGAGCACTTCTGAGGGTAGTTTTGAGCATGTGAAGTTTCTGAAGTTTCACAGAAGAGCAGCAGAGCAGAGAGAGGAGAGCTCAGGCAAACCCTCAGCCTGGAGGGCAGGTGTGACCAGCCCAGGCCCAGGGGCCAGCAGCCAGGGCTGCTGCAGCACAGATTTACCTGGAATCTGGTGTCTTCTGCAGTCAAATCTTAGTCACAACCATTACTTTTAAATTACTTCTAAACGGTCACTATAGCATCTCCAAACACTGAAATGAAACCCTTATTTGAAAACTATGATTTTTAGGTCCATCTACCTGAAAAGGATGGTGTCAAAGACCTACAGACAGAATAAGCATACCCTAACATACACATCAGTCTTGCTGGACTTTACCAAATCATCTTCTAGACTGTACATGGGAAGTCATTCCCTTAATTACCACCTTGTTTGACAGAAATACACTAATTAAAGGACTGTCCTGCATACTATTTAAAAAACTCAAAAAGTCATCAAACCCCATTTTGTCTCATCAGCAAAGCCAGAAGGTTGCTCCTTTGTCTTTCCATCCATCAGCTATGTCAAAAATCTTAATTTTGGCAGTTTCATACACCCAGGGTATCTTTCTCTTCCACACACAAAAACTTACTATACTCACTAATGTGCAATCAAAGCTCCCTAGCCCTTCCCTCTCCTATGCTTAGGGCAGGGGTAGACAGCAGCACTGTTCCTGTGCAAAAATTACTGAAAGTAATAAAGAAACCAGAATGACCTCATAATAGAGAGAGGATAAAGTAATTGCACTATAAGAAAATGTTGCTGCATATTTCCTTAGGGGACTGAAAGGAATCAATTCTTCCTGCAAGATGCTGATAACCACAGTAGACCAAGAGGACTCGTGTTCCTGAGAGTCTGCATGTCAATTTTGAGGTAAGTGACCAACACAAACAGGCAAGCTCCTACCTCTATAGGACAAAAAAAAAAAACTTCCAGAAAGGTCCTTTAGTCATGAACAGAAGATGTCAAAAATCACAGAGTTTAGATACAGAGGGTTAGAAGAGCCATGGGAATCAATCACCACAGTGCAACTTACAATCAAGCAATAAGTCTTCACAGGCAAAAAAAATCTGACTAAGCCTTTGTCTACTCCAAGGCTTTTTCTCAAACAGGACTCTCTACCTGCTCCACAGCTCTCCTGACTCACACACTAAGGTACTTGCAGCGCCAGCCTCCACTGAGACACAAAGGAAAACATTCGAGTCCCTGCAAAGGTGAGAGCAGAAATGATACCCACACCTACTGCTTTTCTCAGAGGCTCAGTTAGTAAAGAGTGGGTTTTGGTTTGCTTCATCTCCATTTCTAGTGCTTTTAGTGCCCTTTGTTATTTACATAAAGCACCACTAGTCTGAGGGTTAAACAAAACATCCCTAAGAGTGAAAGCCACTCACTCACTCTTGAGCTTCTGGGCTCATTTTTACCAGACTGATCTTTGCCTGTTTGCAACCCTTAGTCAATATTTATCTTTACTAAAGTACTAGCAGCTTTTGTGGGACCTAAGACCCAATTACCATCAAAATGCCTTCATGCCTTGACAGCTGCTCTAAATGAGCTAATGGCTTGTATAGGAATCATAACATCTGTAATCACTTTATATTATACATTACATCCTTATGTGGCAGAGATTTGGTACAGTCCTTTCATCAAACATCCTGGAAAGAAGAATTTAACAACAACACTTTATCCACTCATTGGAGCATCTAATGCTCACTGCCTATTTGCAATGCTTAAGTATATTCCAAATGGGGGGTGAAATGTATCTACTCATAGCCCAGCACACAAGGAAAGCATGCAGTCTACTCAAACATGTGACAGTAAATGGCATTCAACTGAATTCTCAGCACCAAATGCAAAGGGTTGTGATCCAGCAACCAGAGACTGTAGAGGGGGCAGAGGAATGACTTAGACTGTAAAAAGAGTTCAAAGTGTTCTGTGTCACAGCAGCTGTTACATGTCTTTACTTCCCTGCTTAGCCCTGCACCTCCCAGGCAGGAGCTGCCAGCTGCAGCATGCCAGGTGTGGAATGCTGAGTGCAGCAAGGCCTTCCCAGGGTCACGGCACTGCTGCACGGAGCCTCTCCAATGGTCCCAGCCAGAAGTCTCCTTTCCACAGCCACCTTCAAGTGGGGTGTTTTTGGTGTTGACCGACAGCAAAAAGGGCACATTTGTGATGATGTATCAGCTGGAATTAAGGAGGACAGGGAAGGCACAGCCAGAGGCAAGCAAATGGAAAAACCTCCAGGTGACCCCAGGGTGGAGCAAGGACTCGTAACCACCACGTGCCCCTCTGCAGTGATGTGGTGCTCAAGCAAAGTTGCCAAAAGGTGCGTGCATAGAGACTCTTCAGCTCTGCTGTCGACCTAATTTAGGCCACATCTTCTGAAACAGTTTCATAATCAATGTGAGAAGCATTTTTCTCCTCTAATACTGAAGGTAGGTTTGATGTTTTCTGGTTGTTTAATGCTCCTTTCAAGTTTGTTTTTCCCAGCTTGCCAGGTGGACAGCACAGTTCTCATCTGTTCATGTGGATAAAATTTTAGTGAATTATGAACCTCAGAGCTTGTGAGAAAGGCAACTTTGATCCAGTGTCCACCCAAGATAAAGACAGGTGGACGGGGTCCTGAGGAAGGCTGGTCCTGCTGTTCAGCTGCCAGCCCTCTGTTCTGCTGGGAAGCTTTTGGCCACCTCACTTTCCTTCGTGTCTGACTCTACTGAGGCTGTGCTGCAGGAATCGTTGTAGGTGTCTGAAAATGAGGACATGGGCATTGTCACTACAATATGGATACATGATTTTTCACCTACAGTCCTGAGGTTCTTTGTTAAAAGTTTGGAATAAAATAAAACATAAAATCACAATTCTACTGCTCTTCTAATTCCTTCACAAAAGGCAAGGGAGGCTCTTCTAGAGTGTAACTGTAATGTGTGCCTGGCTTTGTTTTTCTTTGGAAGCACTGGACATGCCAGTGAAATAAAAGCCATCGTTGGGCTGGTGAGGAGAGGACTGACCTGCTGATGAGGTGAAGGAACAGCAATTACCAAACTCCCTTTACATCACAGCAAAGAATCCTGAGGTTGGAAAAGGATTTCCTCCACTTAAACAAACTGACCAAAAAAATCAAAAGAGATCAGTAACTCAGAATAAAGTGCTGCTAGCTCTCCATCACAGAACCCCAGGGAATGGCTGTGCCAGATTTTGCTTTCTTCTGCTACCAGAAGAAAAGCAGGACACATTTTGGTAAATTATATTTAAGGCTGGACAAATATTTAGTCTCAATTGTAAACCTTTGATCTGCAGAGTTGCTCAGATTCAGCTTTTCCAGTGCAACCTGTTTGGGTGTTAGGTCAGAACCAAAGCTGTGACCGGATGACTTTTTGTGCTGATTTGGCTGAAATCTTGCCAGAGCAGCCCTTCCTGCAGGTTTTGGAGCCAGCTGTGAAATATGATGAAGGCAGTAATGGTTCATGAAATTTTAATGTTTTCAAACCTAGGCCAGAAGCACAGCCCTGATGCTGGTCTCCATCCAAAGTCTATCCATGCCAGGATCAAAGCTGTCCTGCAGGCACACCCTGTGTATGAGACACTTGGGCTCCCTGTAGAGCAGCCAGCCTGAGTACTGATAGCCATTGAAGTTGGATGAGAGATTCGAGTTCTGCTCAGAAAGGGGAAAACAATTAAGCCAGGCCAAGGAAAGCTGCTGTGCCTGACTAACTCTGACACCCAAGCACCAGATTGCAGGTTACCTCAGCCATGTCACCAGAGACTGCAGCACAGACATGCACTCAAGTGAGTACTTCAATACAGAAGTGCACTTTTTATCACATTTTTTTACTATTGCATCCTTTTTCAGTATGGAGAAAAAACCCACCAAACCAGTAACACATTTTCTCTATTACCTGCATTGCTGCTCTTAATTATGTTGTTGCTGTCCCCCTCTGCTGGCTGCAATATGCTGGAGGGAACCCAGTCACTTTTCTCAGAGACCAGTTTCTTCACTAACCTGAAACTCAGAGAACAGTCAGTGAATTTTCCTACATTGCCTTTCCCTGGGTTGGGTTTCTTGGAGGTGCATGTGGGGCTATTATTTCCTAAACTAAGGAAGAAGGCAGAGGACCCAGGCCAGTCCTACAGGTATCCAGAGAGAATCACAGAATCACTGGGTTGGAAGAGACCTTCAAGATCATCGAGTCCAACCCAGCCCCAATACCTCAACTAAACCATGCACCAAGTGCCACATCCAGGCTTTTTTAAAACACGTCCAGGAATGGTGACTCCACCACCTCCCCAGGCAGACAATTCCAGTATTTTATCATTCTTTCAGTAAAAAACTGTTTCCTAATATCCAACCTATATTTCCATCTTTTCCAGGAGGTTATGGCTGTTCCAGCTGTCCAGTTCTGTCTCTCTGCCATACTCACCATTGACCATTCTCTCCTTCCTGCACAAACTGCACTAAATCTCCATCCTCGAGGGTAAGAGAATCTGGGAAACAGCTGTCAAAACTGCCCTCGACCCGGAAGAGATTGCTCCCCTAAAATGAATGAAACAAGGCACCAGAAATACAATCACTATGGATGAAGGAGCACTGTGCAAGAGATTTTAGTTAAATACTGAATTAGGCATTTCAAGCTGGCAGAGATTTCTTCTGTAGGCAATTGTGTTTTATCATGCCCAAGTTAAATATGACTCAAAATTTGGATAGACCTGTTCTCTACTTTTAGACTTTAGGCTTAACCCACCAGCCATTATTCTGATATAAAAATTGGGTTTGTGACACCAGGTGAAGTTATCTGGAAAAGTCTGAAATTACTTTTTTAAAGACTCAGAGCTTTCCCTCACTTTTGTAGCAGGCAAAGTGACAGCTTACAAGAGCGGGTGACTTTTTAGGATCCTCATCCTGATCAACAAAAGTTTTATAATAATCTTCCAACACCCCAGATCAAATTTCCATCTTCTGTATTCCCACACATCCATGGATTAAAGGCTGGTATGAACCTAAACCTTGCAGGTTACATTGTGATGCTTAGGGAGGAGGAAGTTGTGCTGGGAAAGGGCAGTGTAATTTTAAAAAGCAATTACATTGTTAGGATTGGTCTCTTCCTCCAAATCAGAAGAGTTGGAGAGTTCATCCATGCTGGAAGGGATGGCTTCAAAATCTTCAAATGTGTCTAGAGAAGGCATTTGTCTGCTGGGCCAACCTTTTCAAAAGACATAAACCAGAGAGAGTTAGCTATCAGACATCAGTCTCTTTGAGAATCAGTCTGTAAAATAAATGTCACAGGTTCATTTCCCACTCTTCCACTTACCGAATTGCTGGTACTTTTTAATAGTTTATTCTGTGATTTTGCCATAAAAATTATGTCACAGCCATTATTCTGTCTCTAAAAGCCTGCACCACTTGCTGTCCCTGGTGTGAGAGCAGCGTGTGTGGCTGCAGTGTTTGTACCCATGGATACTCCCAGTGCTCAGCATTGCTCAATCCCTTCAGCTCAGGAGGTACAAAAAAACAAGGACCAGGAATCTTCTTGCAGAGCAAATGATAACTTGTACTGACATGACTTTCAGTTTCCAGCTTACCTCCACTTAAGTAGGTACAAAGCCATGGAATTTTCATGGACTTCTTATCTCCATCTCACCCCAAGGTGATATTACCACCTGAGCAATTTACAAGACTATACCCTGGAGCAGGCTGCAAGTGCAGGGAAGGGACAGAGTAAACAGCAAGGCACAAAGACAACCAGGGGGATGAGGAGAGATCTCAGTCATATTTGTGCTGTTACCTGTCTTACTGCATGATTTTCACCAGAGCCACCCCAACCCAGTAGAATGGACTCAGTGAGATTTCCAGCCCAAGCTCAACAGCCAGCTCTTCCCCTACAAAGGCATGTCCATAGGCTGTATCCTGAGGGAAACTGAGGCTGAGCCTTATAAGACCTGTCTGCCTGAGGCTCCCATGGTGCAAAAGTAGCTCAGGCTCTTTTGTGCAGATGGCAACCATCATCTGCACTTTCCTGCACTTGATGCCCGTCCCTTTTCTGGTGGGGATGGGGATGACTACAGGCCAGCTCAGAGGAAACAGATTTTGCATCTACCAAATGATTCTGCAGCCCTGACAGATGCAAGCTGAATGGAGTCAGTCAATTTACCATGTGCCTTCCTAATTAATGTACCTGCTGGGCATTAGCTGATTCACAGGGACTTGGGCTGAGCAGATGCTGAACCAAGTTCTTTACATCCTGTGGGCCATTGCTCTCAACAAGGCGAGGCTCTGACCACAAGGCATGGAGACAGATGCTCACACAGGGGGATTATGCACATCCCAGCACTCTCAACCCACACCAAAACCTGGCCTGAGACAATACAAAACCCAAGCTAGGCAATTCAGGCAGTAAACAGAAAAGTGACGTGATCTGGGAGAAACAGGTTATTAATTGGTTTATTTAATCCCTCCCCATGCACATCCTCCCTGCTGTAAGCACTGGTTGGTGCAACACATGGTCATGCAGCTCTGCAGCCCCTTCTGCCACCCAGGGACTGTCTGCTCCAAGTACTGCAACCCAGTTACAAGGGACACAGGGACCTTCTTCCAGCACAGCTGCATCCCCAGCTATCACCCCACAGCTATGGTCTGGTCATCTGTGCTTTTAAAGGCATAAACCAGCATCTGAAGTGACACTGTCCTGCACCATTTTATTCACACCAGCAATACTAGCAAAGGTCTAAACATACAAGAATACACTGATTCTAATTAACTTCATACTGCTACTGCAATTTTAGTTCAAATTCACAGGCTGGACTACAAACACCAAGAGAAAAATATATCCCTCTACCCCATTAGACAAAGCTTCCACAGTCTTTTGGTACTGTCATTTAGAAACCTCACCAGCAAGAATTCCTTACAAATACATGCATCAGCCTCCCTCTTCCATACAAATCACTATTCTAATTTCAGAGACTAAGAAACAGTTTGTTTCTAATGCTTAATTCTTATAAAATAAGACAGTTCAAATTCTGAGCTCTCTTGCTTTCAGTTAAAATAATTCTTTTCAGCCTGACCTCAGAAAACCAGAATCTGGGGCATTGTTTCTAAGCTAGTGATCCAAGCTTGTTCTTTCATTGTTTTGATGGGAAATAATATTCACCAAAAGAGAAAACTCTCTTTATAATAAAGAGAGGAAATATTATCATAAATTTCGTTTGCACTCTCAAATGGAGTTTACAAATACTTTAATTTTGTTTACCTGTCTGTGAAGCAGATCTAGGTACGGATCTCGTGGTGGAACCGGCATTACATTTAGTCTGGGCCAAAATGGTGTTCTCAAAAGCATCTGTGACAGGAAGTACAATTTGTGTCTTCAAGGTGAAATAGTGACCAGACAACCAGTACAAAGTGAATTCCTGCATCACCTCTGCAACTGACAGTCTCTTTAACAAACAGGTGGACTGGGGTCCAACAGTTATAAAAGAGGAGACACATGACCAGCACAAATGAGTGAAAGGACAGCAGCATTCCACAGAAAAACTGTAAGTCTGAGAAGGACAGAGAACAGCGAAATGAATCAAACAGAAGTATTGATGTTAAGTAAGGAAGATAATTGCTGAGTGAATAGTGCAGTGTTCTATTTCATTACAGTTTCCTTACCCATTTTTAATATATTTTCCTTGCAGCATTTCAAATCATTTTGTAGGTGATAATTTATGGTTTTGATCCTAACCCATTCAGCAGCAAAAGGGGACCAGGGAGACCAGAAATTAATGATTTCCCTCTTGATGAATGTAACAGAATTTTTGGGGGGGGGAATCCCTTGTGTTACTACCTCAGTCAGAGCCCTGTCAATAGCAGCAATATATTCTGGTAAAGGGGTGATAATGTTCATTGTTTCCTACTTAAAGATACTCAGGTGAGGGATACTGTGCAGCAGTACCTTGTTTCTAACCTGTGAGGAGCAAGTTAGTTCTATGCTGCAGATAGTTCTTGCACCTTGAAATCCCCCCTGCCCCTGCAGAACAGGGGATGCTGAGATCAGGGCATCTGTCATTGAAGAAAGCAAGGCATAAACCCCCCACTTTGGGAAACCCTGGTGCTGGGTGCCAGGATGGTTCTAAACATAGTGCCAGGGGTTACTGGCAAAAGGAAATATTCTGCAAACAGCAAAACCATTTCTGCTGTCTCTGAATTGTTTCTTCCAACCTCTGTGTTCCTCTCCCTTCTTCTTCTGCTGGGAGTGCCATGGGAGATAGCTCTGATATTTCACCAGTTCCATCACTGACCTGTTCACTGGCTCTTCCTACCAAGTTTTTGGGCAGAACAACACAATGCTATGAAAGGAGTCCTCAGCCCACATCTCTCTCCTGCCTGTTCTACAGCAGAGGTACCTGGCTCCTTGTGTCCCCCTAAGGCAAATGCATGGGGAAGGCTGACAATGGAAGCTGGTGATGTTCCAGTGGCTGGGGAACAGCATCCCAATTTAGCTCTTTGGTATTGTTTATTAAACAGTAATTTATGAATCTGCTGCAACAAATTGGTGGAAATTCTGCTTGTCTGAAATGAAACACTGCACCTGAAATGGCTATTAATGCACAGTCTAGCCTCCCCTGTAGTCTTCATGCACATGGCTCCTGCTTCTTTCATTAAGAGTAGACACCAGCAAGGGAAGAGGGATGCAAGTGGCCAGAGTGCAGGTGAAGATGAAAATGAGCCCCTTGGCTCCCTGCTGCAGCTCTCTATGGAGGGAGGCAGAGCCAGGCAGAAAATCCAGATCCAGATGACAGACTAGAGCTTCACTTCCCAAAACAGGCAGAGAACTGGGGGTTTAATTTAGGCCCATGCCTAGGGGGATATGAGTGCAGGGGACAGGCAAGGGAGTAACAAGCTGTCTTTATCCCAGTTATGCAGATAAACTGACCCCAACCCTCAATGAACTCCAGTGTCACCCACCAGCTATGATGAGATGTGAATTCAGTGAATATCAAACGAGGTTTTCATGCAGGATGGAAATACTCCTACCTTCAAACCCCAGGGGAGTTGGGTCACTCTTTATTTCATGTCTCTTGACTTTAACTGCAGGAACAAGGGGACCTGTGTGAAGTTTACAGAGTCACAAGGCTGTAAATATTGTTAAAGGAGAAACTTGCTTTCCTACCACCTGAAAACACTACCTAACACTTTTAATTTCACCCAGAAGAATGACCAACCCCTGGGTTTTAGGTGGTGAAGATACACACTTCTGTGAAGTGGATAGGTGACCCCTTTTGTCAAAAGACATTGAGACATCACAGCAAAAGAATCTGTTTCCCTTCATGTCTCACAGATGCTGCCTCTCTCTCTTGCCCAGGAGATGGCACTAAGGCAGCCAGACCCGCAGTCCCAGCCTTCACCCGTGAGCCTGGCAGGGCACAGCCCACGCAGCCAACACTTCTGACCCGCAGAAGTGGGGGACCCCGGCCACAGGTCCGTGTGCAGCGCCTCTCCTGTGCCTCCACTGCAGATGTGGGGGGAGCTGAACTGTCAGGAGTGAGGATCAGACACAGCAGCTGCTGCAGCCTCAGAAGTGATGACCACAACAGCCTGGCTAGGTCTGCATCTGGGCTGATGCTGAGATAAGACTCAGGCTTCTGTTCTTTTGTCATCTGAAATATTTTCTTAAAGCAGATGTTGTAACTAAAACACTTAATTGAAAAACATTGATTCTGTCTTCTAGCTTTGAAAATCATTGCAGAAGTAGCTTTCTCAGTATCCCAAGAGATTGCCAACAGTCTTTTGGCAGACAGGATTCTAGGATAGGACTTTTTGATATGAAACTGTAATAAATTTTAACTTTCATTGCAATTCACACATGCTCTCTTTGATAAACCACACTAAAGAACAACCCTTGGTTGCCCATTTTCTTTGTAGATATGTGCTTCATTCTGTTCCCCAGCTTTGAAAATAATTATTAGGAAATAACTCAGTCTTCCCATAATTTAGCAACTGATCATGTATTTCTGAGTTGTTGCTCAGGGTAGAAAGCTGTAATAACCTCTTCTCATGTGCTATGCCCATCACTTCCATGTGAGGATGTTCTAGTGCTATGGTCTAAAGGTGTTGTCAAAGAGACATTTGTAGGTAGTGAGACTATCACATCCTTCTCTGCCCATCAACCCCACCCTGCCCTCATTCCCTGACAGCCTCATTGCAGCCAAGGATGTGGCTCATATCCTTCACAGCTATTGAGAAGGCAACAGATACTGAGCAGCTTTCTTCCTGACAAGTATAGAGCAAAGATTTTTATACAAATTAATTCTGCCATTTTGCCCTCTATTTCGATTTGTGAGAATCTTAACCTTGCAAATCAGTCCCTCCAATCCATTCCAGGAACTGCCAAAAGGGAGTATATTCAGAATTCCGTGTAAGACCTTATGTTCCATTGTCAGAATTATCCCTGACATGTAGGGATATGTTCCCACAATGCTACTGATTTTCAACAGAATCAACTTGCCTAAATCCATGGGTTGCTTTTGAGCTTAAATCTAGGCACCAGTACAGTAACTTATATTTTGTAAAAGTGCCTTTTCTAAACAAAATAAAGCATATAAATAAAACTTCCATAAGCTCCCACACAAACTGTATGGAGTTCAGTGCATTCAGCACCCAGCTCCCTTACACATAAGAAAACCTTCCTGCATTTAATCATTATTGTGATAGTGCTAAACATTATTAAAACTGGCATCTATTTCTCCTCTATTTTTGGCTTGATTTCAGCCTTTCTTGGTATCTGGTATCTGCTATGCAATGAGGAGATTCTCTCCTACTTGAAAGCAAAAATCCTAAAGAGCTTTAAGGAAACAGAGAAATAATTTCAATTGAACATCAGTTAATCCAAACCAGGGAGAAGTTGGAAACCTAACCCCACAACAGCCAAAAATTAATCCAATTTCCATGGACACCAGCAACTCTTTTTGAAGCCTACAATGGAGAAACTGGAAAGAGTCACTCTGTGTGCTGCCAGCATGCCTCAACTCACATTCAAAATGTCCTGGCCTGCCTCCCTGCAGGTGCTACACTGGTGCTGACTCTTCTTCCACTGGAACCTCCTGCCTTTGTAAAAGCTGAGCCTGAGGTGCTCACTCTGTGAGCAGTATTTGGCAGTGAATGTGCTGGGCAGCAGGCAGGGAGAGGGGGAGCTGAGCAAGCAGCAGGACAGTACCTTTGGAGACAGCAGAAGCATTAACTGTGGTGCTGATGGAGGAGGCTAGGGAAAAGCGACGGGTAACTTCTCTGTCCTTACACTCTGGATCTGGGAGAACAGACAGATGCAATGCAGGGCAGGGTTAGAGGTTAGTAAGCACTGGGGTAAAAGATGTTCAAAGCAAAGCAGCAGCTGGAAAAGGGTAAAGAAAAGAAAGGTTGCTCCTCTAAAACAGAGAGAAAAAAATATCCTCAACAAGGTGAAAAGCACAGAAAGTGTTATTATGAACATATTTTCAAAGCTATTCCAATTGCACCAATTTTAATACTTCAGAAAAGAGCCATGCCAATTATTATTTTAGCAACCAACTAGTGTCCAAGTACAGCTACAAAACACAGAGAAATGAGCATGATGGCTGGAATGGGGTGTGTGTCTACAGATGAGGTTTGGACCATTTTAGACACTGAACTGCTTGTTCTGTGATGACTGACCTGAAATACACTGAAAAACACTTGAAAAACAAGCATGAATCATTAGGAGTTCACATTTGTCATTTCTAAAATTTAACTGTGTGAATGCCTGAAAATATTCTCCAAGCTTCCATCTTTACCAGTGCAAACCAGCTTGGAGAAAGTAAAGGCTACATAATGTTTTTTTGTTTCCTTATTTAGTATCCTGCCTTTTCTCTGAGTCTGCTCAGGAATAAAGACAGATTCCCCACATTTCACTGTGAGATGTGCTGAAGTTATGCCCACCCCAAGGAATATGAACTTGGCTCTGCAAACCAGGGTGGCTAATGCTGACCCAAGGGTGGGGACATGCAGGGTGCTTTGAGTGTGGACTTGGATACACTTTGGTGCCAGCTCTGGGATGGCTACCCCAGGGATCTCTGCTCTGATGGAGAGCAGGATGCTTTCTTCTCCAGACATCAGCATTTCTTTGACTAAAACACCAAAGTGATTATATACAACATTTTCCAGCCTAGGCAGACAGTTCAGCATTTCTCTGAGCATCCATGCTCCACTGCCAGTTGATACCAAATCTTGTTTCCACCCTAGTTAGTTGGGGTATTATATTGTTCAAACCATCCTTTCTATGTGCTCTGGACAGGAACAGACACAGCAGGTCTGAACCAAAGTATGCTCAGCTCAACACACCATCCTTCACCATGGCCAGTAACAAAAACATTTAGACAAAGCATTCAGGAGCAGGACAAGCTGATTGCAGACACTTCCCTGTTCCCTTCTCCCAGTTTCCAGTCTGCCTCAGCAGCCAGCCTGTGCAGTGCTGGCAGGCTTTGCCTGCAGCCATGACCACGGCCAGCCAGCCTGTCTGCCAGCAGTTCCCTCTGGCCAGGAGCAGGTCAACCCCACAAAGTGAAATGGGACATTGTGCAAGAGGTGTTCCACAGGAATCTCACGTAACCAGACCCAGCAAGGCTTTGAACTCAGAGCACCTACAGCTGAGAGGGTACGAGCACTTCCGAGCTGTGCTTCACTGCCTGGAACATTGAATACAAGGCAAGACATTTCATATGACAAGAAAAACTCAGATTGAAAAGTAAAAGAGGCCCCAAACAAAATTGTAAATCTAAGCTGACAAAAATTACAGCATTATTTCTGAAATCTGTGTTTTGTCATTGATTTTCCTGAGTCACAAGATCTAAAATCCACTTATTTTTATACTCAGACATTGAACTTTGTTTGTCCATCTTGGATCTCACTACCACATGCAACCTTAACTTTGTAGCCAGAATCTTACAGCAGTGCTGACTCTTGGTGCATTCTTATCTACTTTATCACATTATAATTTAATGCTTCTGTATTTCTGCTTTTATGCTTTCATCTTGGTTCTTCTTCCTTTGATGCTCACCCTTTCCATCACTGCATACTAACCCTTTGTCTCACAGAGGGAGTATCATTTATCAGAACAGGAGAAAAGCCACACAAAAACAATAAAGGGAGTAATTAGAGTATCTTTTCAGAAAGTGATTGTAAGTAGTCATTCAATTTAACTTCTATTCACATTTCTTTCTTTCCTCTAAAGTCTCTTCCTTGTCCAGCTATCACAGGAACTCGCTCTCTGTTCATAGGTACCTACTAAACATTTATGCACAAGTACTCAAAACACAGCATTTAATGGTGTCATATAACATAAAAAAGGGGGATAAAACCCTAGATCTCCTGAATTCTTATTCCCCACTAGGCCACAGCTGACCAATATTTCAAAAAACAAAGACGTCCAACCAATGAATGATTTCACACATGAAACACTCATGTAGCACAACAGATATGATACTCTCTTTCTTCAAGCCTTAAGCTGCTGAAAATAGTTCAGTTGATCATTTAAAACCAGTTCACACTTTGATCCTTGAGAGAAACTGGAAACAAATGTTATTTGCACTGTACACCAGTAAAAGACCCAACCAGCCAACCCAGAGGTTGCCTTGCCAATGCTGCTGTGGGAGCAATTTTTGGTGACGGCGTCTTTGAGCAGAGGAGCCACTTGTGTGCACCAGAAAGGAGCATTTGGGTGAGATGCAGCAGCACTTTAGGAAATGGTGATGGATGGCACCATGGGATGGAGAGAACATGGTGGGAGTGCAGGAGACAGATGGCCTGAGACCAAATGCTGCATGGGTGGTTTTACCTTTGGGTGGAGCTCTGCGGTTGGAAAGACCTTGCAATGTGAATCGCTTTCTAGCAAGCGCTGTGCGCTCAAGGTTAAGGCTGCTGGAAGCATCAACTAGGAGAGAGAGGGAGAGGGAAGAGAAATAAGGAAGGAAGGGACAGCTGTTCAGCTTATGGGAAAGGAAAGGTTAGCACTGGATGACAACTAAAAAGAAATCAATAAATTTTGATTCAGTTCAAGCCTGAGCAAGAGCTAATCAATTAGAAAGGTCACATGAGGTCAGGGTGAGTAAACCAGCTGAACCAAACAGAGCCCCTGGGTTGAGTTTGGCTCACTGAGTTGTAATGGAGAACAACAACAAAACAAAACCAAAGAATAACAGGTGAAGGGAGGTAGCTCTCATCAAAGGAAAATAAAATTTAGCAGCAAGCTAGTGCCTCCTGTTATGGAAACACATCAACAGGAACAGCGAGTTGTGGGGAGCAATAAGAGAAGAAGCCTTGCAGTGCAGGACATGCAAGTGTTGGGAGCAGTCCCACTTCTGCAATCCAGCACTGGCACTGAAGAGTCTGCCCTCACCAGCCCTTTGGCTGGTACACCTTCAACCTTACCTGCTGAAGCCTTTCTAAAGCCTCTGAAGCTGGCAGAGTCATGCAATTGATCTCCTGATTTGCTGGGATGTAAGGATGCCATGCCAGCAAAGCTCACATGCCAGGCTCCTGCATGAATAACCAGCCATGCTGTCTGACAGCTGCCTCTGCAGAGATCAGTCACAGACGGATCGAGGTCCTGAGGCTCTGGACTCGAAAGATACTCAGTTACTCACATTGCAGGAAACAGGTGGACCTAGATCAAACCCCCAGATCCACATATTCCTGCCAAATCCTCCATCTGCTCCTTTCTTGGTGTGGGCAGATAACACCCAGAAGGTTTATGGCAAAGGAGCAGGAGAAAAACCATGTGTTGGGTACCTGGTTCTGAGCCTTGGGATTTAACAAATAGATTTTCCTCCTCTTTAGTACGTACTCTGTCATATGAAAATCTTTAGAGGGACAAATGAAGACCAAAAGTACAAAGGGAACACGAAGAGACAGTGAATCCACACTGACAGACAAGCAAAAGACAGACAAGCTGTGCTTCCAAAGGAAAGTGCATCCCATCACTTCCTGATTTGCAGCCAAGATAATCCAGGATCCAAGGTGCCTGCATGCATAGGTGGGTGTGAGATGAATATATTTTAACAACACAGAAGAATAATGTCACTGTGGTTCAGCTCCTATGACCCTGCAGCTCTGGGCCAGGCAGATGCATGTGGTGAGGAGCTGCTCCTGAGCAGTGGGTTCAGCTGTGGGGCTGCCTTTGGCTTTCAAACAGTCTGTGTTGGCCATTCCCTGCCATGGCTGCTCCCACTGCCAGGCAATCTTTGTACAGATACTGTATCTTACAAAGAATTCAAAAACTGGTATATAAAATTTATTTACTTTCTGTTTTCTTAGGGCAAGAAAATCCATAGAATTTCATTATCAGAGAGTCCCACAGCAGTGCCTGTGCAGAGGGATGGGTTCCTGTGTTAGTTCTTCAGCTCTGCAACTGAATCACTTCACTGAGGGACCCTTTTGCATTTCACAAGTCCCCACAGCCTCTCAGCACCAGCAAAGCATTAGACACTGGTCTCTAAAGTCATGTTGTCTCCACCTGAGTTATTTCAAACCTTTTCCTTCATTCTGCAGGTGTACCAAATAACCCTGGAAATTATTTCCAAACATAATAAGAACCAGGTCCTGATGGACAACAGGTTGAACGAGAGCCTGCAATGCATACTTGTGGCAGAGAAAGCCAACAGCATCCTGGGCTGCATTAGGCAGAGCTGTGCCAGCAGCTCCAGGGAGGTGATGCTTCCCCTTGTACCAGCACAAGAGAGACCCTCCTGCAGTGCTGTCCTGGGCTCCTCAGGACATGGCCATACTCCAGGGAATCCAGTGAAAGGCCATGAAGATCAGTAAGGGATTGCGGTCGCTGACATGAGGAGAGAGTGAAAGAGCTGTGATTGCACAGCCTGGAGAAGAAAAGGCTCAGGAGGATCTTAAAAAAGAAAGAAGATGGAGCCAGAGGCTTCTCAGTGGAGCCCAGTGAAAGGATGAGAGGCAATGGGCACAAATTGAAATATGGGAAATTTCATTTAAAAATGTGAAAAACCCTTTTTACTGTGAAAGGGGTTAAGCCTAAGACAGTGTCCCCATGGCAAATTATGGAATCACCATCCTTGGAGCTATTCAGAACCCAAATGGACATGGCTGTGAGCACCTTGCTGCAGCTGACCCTGCTTTGAGCAAGGCAGTCAGACAAGGGGGTCCCCACAGGTTCCTGCAGGATTTGCTCCTGTTTTATTTCAAGGCAGTGACTCCATCAATCAGGTCCACACAAAAGTCTTGTTTACATGGAGAAAACTCTGTCACAGGCACTTATCAATAAGAATAACGAAACTGAAATAGCTTGTCAATAGTACCGTCCCCTTCTGTATGCAGAAACTCTCCAAAATTTTAAAATAATCTGTGTTCACGTTAACTACACCGATATTGGAAGCATTTTACAGGCAGTAGGTGGCACAAAAGAGACAGTTTTGGCAGAGCCCCAGGCTCTGTGCCGGATGTTGGGACATTTGTGGGTTCAGCCCCCTGCAGATTCCCAGCCGTAGGTGCCTCACAGGGACACAAACTCGAGTTTTGGTGGGACACCTGGAGCTGGAGAGCATCTTGCTGGCTCTGCAGAGCGAGGTGTGCAGCTCAGGACGCACAGGATACCCGAATCACCAAACAAGAATGGACTCACTGCCCAGCCCTGCAGGAAGAGCCACCCACCAGAGGATGAGGATGCTCTGGGCTGAGCCAGTGGGATCCCAGCCAGAGCCCTGAGGAGCTGCTCATGGGAAAGCAGAAGACAGAAGAATGACAATCAGCACGGAATGTGATCCCAGTTCCCACACTCTTGAGTAAGCTGGACAGTTAGAAAACATCAATAATCTTCCTGGGATTTTTTTTTTTTTTTTTTTTTTTTTTGAAAAGGGGTTAATAAATTTTAAAAGGAAAAGCTACTTCTCCACTTTTTGAATTAGGAAAAAAAAAGTCTAAATGTTTTAAAAATAAAATTTTACTGAAACAATATTTTTAAATCGAGTTTTTTAATGAAGAATCCTTAACTTCTTTTCCCAGCATGAAAACCTAATGCAATTAAAAATCTTTTGGTGAATAACCTCTCTTTTCCAAGAGAGATATTCAATTTTCTTTTAAAATATCTTTATAAATAAAGGGGCTGTTACTTTATGCCTCATTTGGGCATTAATCTCTTAAGACTTCACAATTTTCTTTTTTCATATTAGTAGAAAATTCTTTGTTCAACATTTTAAAAAACTGCCTAAAAGAGAAAATGCTGTCAAAAGATTTTCTCTTCCTGCTGTCAGATGAGATTCCATTTCTTTATAGTGTTTATTTTAACCTCTGTTGTATAGAAGATCTATTGTACTTATGGCCTCAAATAATGGAGGGACTTTCTGTGACTGCCTATGGGTTTATTTACTGTACACCTGAGGAGAACTGATATACACAGAGGAGGCAAAAAACTCTCTTTGACTTAAACAAAGAAATCAGTTAGCAAAGTCTGTAGAAAAAAATTAAATTAAATATGTCTAGAAATGAACTTCAGCAGGATGCAGAAGGTTAAAACACATATGCTATTGTCCCCTACATTCTATTTTTAAACAACACAAGTTGTATAAAGAGTACTATAAACCATCAAAACTCTGACTTAAAAACCCTAAACTGGTAATGCCTTTGGTACTCACAAATTTCGTGGTACAGTCATTCAGCTTTGGAGCACTGGTGTTTCCATGTCGGCTTAAAACAACGCAGATTTAAAGTATCTTCATCAAACTCCAGAAATATGTGCAAATATAAAAACGTTACCCTTTGGAAGCAAAAGCTCTGTCAGAACTCCTACCTCTCTTTTGTCTGGCACTGGGACTGGAATTCCTGTTTTTATTGTTTGATGCATCCACATGTGATGTCTCAGATTTGTTTTCATATATACTTGATGACTTCCTGCTATACCTTGGGAAAAAAGAAATACAAAAATAGTAACATCCTTGATTTACATCTAATAAAAGCACTGAGCACTAAGCATTCTTCTTCACCCTCAGACATGGAAGCCTAAGGAAGAAAGGGCTGGTTTTAAAATGCTGTGTGGCACAAAAGCCTGCATCTGTGCAGGCACGTGTGGTGGGAAAAACCCATCCTGCCTCCTCTCCACACCACACAGTGAGGGATGTGCTTCATCAGAGCTGAGAAGGGAAAAATGGAGAAACAAGCTGGTTGTCTGCACAAGTTCTTTTTGCAAGTGCAGCAGATTTGAAAGTTTGGAGTGGGAAGCCAGGTAAGAAAAGACAACCCAGATTTTCCATCCTTTGCAGCATAAATACATTTGTCACCAGGAGAGAAATGGATACTGGATGGTCATGTAGAGGTCATACCATACACAGAGCAACATATGAATTCTACTGGCTTCCCCAACTTCTGTTTCTTCTGCTCTTTGGAGCATGAATCCCAGTGGGATATCCCTGTCTGCAGCTGAATCAGAAATGGGAGGATCCACCTTGACAAACCTGCCCAGGTACTGGCCTTGGGCAATGGGATGGACACCCCTGTCCCAGGTTTGTAGGACATTCAAGCTGCAAGGTTTTCTTGTGATTCTTATCTTCATTGTTTTGCAAATGTCTGGTGGTTTAATTTGGGTGCTTGACTGTTATCTTTGTCAGACTGCTCCACACAAATCAATGTATCTACACATTTGAAATACTCTTTGCCAAAGTGCTTGTTGACATTTATCAGCAATTAAACTGCTGCTTACAATTAACACATGAACTGCCACACTTAACATTCACAGGGTTTGTTCTGCTGTAAGGGAAGGTCTGAGATGTTATTAAAAACTTTAAAACATTTTAAATACTAGAGATCTGTAAATACCTTTTCTAAATATAAGGCAGTCCAGGACTTTGTTTTGCATTTGAACTTCTGACCTGTTTCTGATGGAATCTTAGCAAGGTCTCTGTTGCCTCCTGTACTAAATCAAAATGTGATTTTGCAGCCTAATGTCGGGTACAAAATGGGGCTCAAAATAAACATGGGAACAAATCCAAAGCACACTCACATTTCCTTATTCTTTTCCTTCTATTTCTTCCTAGCTAGGCTGGGATAACTGTGAAACATGCAGCTGACAGAGTTAAAGATTTACAGCTGTGAGAAAGACACCAAGAAAACACACGAGCTTTTCTGAAACAGCATCTGCAGCCAAATTCCAAGAGTTTGTGTTTATCCATGTTCACAGGATATTTTTACATGGATGTATGACTGCATCAGTCATTTCTAACAAAGCAGATAGTTAAGCAGTTAGAACAATAGACTATTTAAGTTTCATATATTTAAATAGATTAGAAAACAATACAAAGGGATCATTTCATTATCAATGAAATGCAGCAGCCATCCCTTGAGAGAGATGCAGCAGCAATAGATACCACAGGGCATCCCATTTTAGGATTAAACAGTGAACTTTGTGGAAGAACTTAGAGAGGGAGAATTGAAATAGATTGAATAGGACTTAGGGACACTCAGTAACTGCCTGTATTAAGGACACTGGCTCTAAGTGTCCCTTTTCCCAACACCTCAGCTCCAAACCCAAGTCAGGTCTACCTTATCTCATGGAATTGCAGTCCCAAGTGATGTTGGTGGCATGTAAACACTAAAGAGGATAGTCTTTGTCATGAGACAGATACAGCTTGGGGAGGGGAAAGCTTCCTGCAAACAGATTTCCCCAATGTCACAAACAGCAGAGTCACTGTCACACAAAGGCAGCTCAGGAGTAGGTGTCTGTTGGGTAGATAACCTGTCAATGATTAATCAGCCTCCTTCTGCTGGCAGAGCACTGGTGATGCTGGCTGCTCTTTAGCAAATGCTGTCTCCACTGGCCTCCAGCACCTCTCACATCTAGGGCTGCTTGGTCATGTCAGCCACGAGCACAGACTGGGCCACATGGTGGCTGCTGCAGTCCAGCCTCTTCCTTCCCCTCCTTGTCTCCACCCAGCAATCCAGAAAAGGCTGCAGAAAGGTCTCCCCAGTCTAAGGAACTCTGGACCCACCATTTCCCATCACCTCCTGCAAAGTTATCTTGATGCTGCAATTCCACTGCCCTTGCTTATCTTGGGGACACGTATTACAGATAATGGGACACCCTGAACTTTGTGTCATTCATCACAGCCCAGAGCACTGTTCTTTTATGAAGACTCACTGTATTCTTCCTGTTCCTATAATAACCCAGCATTTGGAGCAGGAGTATCTGACTTCTCCTTTTCTGGCACAGTTGGCGGAGTGAGAACAACAAACACTTCGTTTTTCCTTTGGTTTAATCCACCCTAGGACAAATGGCTGATCACATGGCCTTTCTTCCTGGAGTTAATTTTCTGTTGACATATTTTGTCTATAATTTGTGCTCTGGAAAATCTCACTTTAAGAGCCTTATAAGAAGGACACACATCTGGATTCTCCTGAAACATTTTTGTGATTGCACTTCATATCTTACTGAAATAATTTTCTCCTATCCCCAAGGTGGTTCTGCTGAAAGATTTCCACCCTTGAACCCTAAAAAAAGCAAATTAACCAAGACTAGAGAAAATATGGTGCAGGATTAATAGCACTACATCTGTTTAATATTTCTTGCATTGAGTTGTTCAACTCTAAAAGGCTGGCTGTTACCTGGGATCTCCTGGCTTGGTAGATCCTGCTAAAATTTTACAGTGATATCCCATGCCAACTTACATTAAACTTGCCCAGCAACTGGGTCACTACAGAAGTTTGCTGACAGCTCAATTTAAGATCCTGGAAATGTTCCAATACTTTTTGTCTAAACTTGAGTTAATCTTTTAAATTGATTCTGCATTTTGATATTGCTTCTCTCTTGAGCAAACCTTTATCTGTATATCAGAAGCAAATATTACAAACTATATCTTTAAAGATTTTGAAGACAATTGAGTAAATTCATACCCAGGAAGGTAAACACAAAAACGTATGAATTTATGTACTGCAAAAGCACAAATGCAAGACAAAATATAGCCCTGATATGTCAAGGCAGCTGTGGTTACCTGCTTGCATTGGAGGAATCCATTGGTGCATGATAGACACTCTCAGTGATTCTTTGGTGCAGTTGACTTGCTTCTGTTAAAGAAAAAGTAAAAAGAAGTTGCTCCAAAATGTGTGAGTTTCTTTTGTGTTTATGTAGAAGGTGGAGAGAGAAACAGGAGAGGAGAGATTTTGACTGCCACTGCAATCAAAGTGGAATGCTTGCACTTGAAGAGAAAGGCATATTAAGATCTTAATGAAACCTTTTAGCTCACCAAACAACTCTTCTACTCACATTTTTTCACCACAAAAGTGATTTCTTTCCCTATTACCTTCTCTTCCTAGCTAACTGCATGATATTGATCTAGAGAATGGACATAATGGCCTTTTTCCCAGAATACAAGTTTTGTGGCTCACAGCTTTGTCTGGATTTAGCAACACATGTCCATCAGTCCTTTTGCATACTCAGTCATATAGCAGAATGTATCCCTATCTCTCTGCAGAATGTTTTTGCTCAGCATCCTGGATAAACAGTAATCAGAAAATGTTATTCATGTGCCACTTGTTCACTCTTTTTGCAAGGCTGCAAGATAACAATAGACTTGTACTTTGTCCAGTAAATACTGAGTGAAGAAAAATTATAAGACAGTTTCTCAGAGGCTGGATTTCAGGGCCAGGAGAGTCAGACACTAAGAAGTGAGGAAGCAATGGAAGGAGCTGCTTCCAAACTCTCACATTGCTGAGGTCCCTGGGCTATTACACTCTGAAAAAGATGAACCTGCTATCAGTGAAAGAGAAGTGATAAGGGGATGGGGCAGCACTGAAAGATTAAACCCAAGTCCTTTGTTGGTTGGGTAGAAATATCCATCTGGGTGGGGAGTCGGAAGTAGCTCCATTCCTGGTTTGGCAACTGATTCATGGCCTTACACAAATCCCTTAAGCTGTATCAGTAATTCCTTTGCCTGCAAGAGACAGCTACATTGGGGATTGATGGATCAAAGTGTTGCCCAAAGCCTTATTAGCATTCCATGCTCACTGCAGTATCTGATGGGGCTGGGTACACACCAAGCATTTGGACATGAGTGACCCATATTTTCAACTATTTATCCCATCCTGTGGCCACCTTCTCTGACCCTCACTCATTCACCTCAGCTGGCTCCTTCCAACATTCCAATGCCCTGTGCAACTCCTAACAACAGTCATTAAAAATAGCCAAACAAACAAATATATCCTGCTTCCTTCTCCCTCTTCCTTCTCCCATTGCAATGCTCAGTTGTAAAAATATCCAGTCTTGGATTAAGGCCCCTTCTTTTGTGAGCCATTAGAAAAAGAAACGTTAAAACCACAGGACAAAGCATGTGCTTCCTGACATCAGTTATTGTAGTAAGGGGTTTGATTCATGTGATCATTTGGGAAAAGGCAATGGGAAGAGTTGCAATAGCACATGAGATACAATTTATACCCTCTGACTGCTGTTCTGCTCGATTCACAATAAAGAAAAGCTTGACTTTACTTATAGAGTAGGATGAAATTCAACCTTGGATGGTCTCGAGACCAGACTGAATAAAGTCTTGAGTGACCTTGTTTGACCAATAACTGACTCTGCTCTGAGCAGGACCTTGGACTGTGATGTCCTGATGACCTGAGGGCCCTTGAAACCTGAAATGTTCTAGAATCATATGATCTTAGGGCAAAACAATAAAGAACATCAAAATATAAATGCTTCAATCAGTCTTGGTTCCTGTATATTTTTCTCTGGAAAATGAAAAGTAACTCTAGCTAATAGATTTGTATGCTATAGAGATTTCACAAATGTTCATCTGGGTAACATACAGGCTTAATTTCCTTTGCTTAGAAACACAAATGGAAGACTAGCATTCTATCTTATTAAATATGTACATTTTCTCCATTAGCAACTCTTTGTGGTAGCCTAAGTAACCAGCTTTTATACTTCAGAAGCAAATATTACAAACCATATCAGAAAGCCTCTAGATTCAGTCCAGAAACTGCACTAACAAGAATCTTGATGTTTTTCCTCAGCAGTTCCTGATGAATTAATCACAGTAAAATTCAGAATAAAAAGGAGAAAGGATGAAAACAAGATCAGTAACACAAGACCAGGGTAGTAAACATTGTAAATAAGTGTATTGTTATGGGTTGGATTCAATTGTTGAGGCTAACATTCATAATTGTTTCCTTGTACCTAAGGAGGTTGCAAGAACTCACTGTCTTTGTGAAACAGGCAATTAAAATAGAGGTGACCTTTAAAGCACAGACACAGTTTCCCACCTTGGGCAAAGTCTGCTTAGGAATTTGAAGGATGTGGGTGAAGAGGCTTTACTGACTTTGCTTTAAAGAGAGATGAGTGTATGAGAGAAGCAGAAAATGACAGACCAAGGTGAGAGGCAATGCCAAGATCCAGGAAAAGTCTGGGGGGATTTTGTCCTAAGAGAGATTAGCATCTATGATAGCTATCATCACTATGTTCTTTACTATCTGAAATAACCTGACTGAATTTTGTCTGTCTGGGATTCAATATCTTATATAAAAAAGGGTGTCATTATCTTAGGTACTTAGGAGGCTTCAATCATTCACAGTGTTGAACATGTCACAAACCACCTTCATAGTGAGATCTCTTGTGAGAGAGGGAAATGTCATGAACCATGTTTTACCAGGAGGTCACTGAGATAGAAAAATGGGATAACTGACATTTAGAACATAAGGTGGGTGACTAGATTTAAAACAAAAGCCCTCAAAGCCCAAACAAAACAAAGCAAACACTAAGACAGAGGAGCAGTTGTTATGTCCTGGATGTAGAAGGAGACCTTTAGATCCAGGTGTTGTGAGCAGACACAGAGTGCATCTCCTCACATGCTGAGGTAAAAGGATGCTTCTGGAGTTGTGATTTGAGAGGGACAACAGAGGAGAACCATGTTCCTTGGACTAACTACAAATGGAATAGTTATCTATGTCATTTATAAAAGTCCAAGAAATTTTCTTTGATCAGGACATGGCTTTAAATCCCAGCAATGCTGCAACTGCCCAGCTGGTCCTTGCTGGCTTCACTGGGGGTACTGGCTGGCACTGTAAGCTGTCCCAGCCCCACATTGTCACATACAGCTAAGAGAGAAGGACACATTCCCAGCTGCTGCTGTGTGAGCCCTACCTCTGCATGCCTCCAGCTGTCCTGTCAGGACTTTGCGGATCTCTGAAATCCAGGTGTTTTTCAGCTCAACAGAAGATGCCTGAGGACAAAAGAGGACAAGGCAAAGCAGATCCAGTTAAAACATGCTGCCAATCACTGGGCTGCCCTGACCTACACCAGCTCTCAGCTTGCAAGGGTTGGAACACTGTGGCCAACTTTGAGCAAAGCAGATGCTCCTCAAGATGGAAAAGTTACCATACACCAAAGTCCTGTCCTTGCTTTTCTGTCCAGCATTCCAAGGAATTTTACATTACTTTATTTCTTCTTTTGGCCAAAATCCTGACCATTTTCACAATAAATTAGCCATTTCAGTGCCTACAAAACAATGAAGCTTTCAATGGCTATTGTTTCTGGAGTGTACAGGACAGTGAACATTCTTAAAAACAATTCAATTGAAAGGAAGTATAGCCCTTGGAGACAAAAAGGATTGTAATTACCTGAATGATATAGACTTCTTCTCTGCCATTATACCAGATCTCAAACTTCTTATTATCCCCTTTTACATTTTCTGTAATGCCCACAGTGCTCATCTGTTTCAAAATAGAAAACAAGAAGCTGGAATCTGGAAAATATCAATAGTCTTTAAACTTGATCCTCTGAGAAGCATTTTTTAAAAAGCTGCATTCACTTCTGACACCTTTGGGAGTCATTAAAAGTAAAATTCAGAGCATGTTATTTCTCAATATCTGATTTGTCATTCGTCTTTTTGATTTCTAAAGTGAAAAAGAATGTTCAAAATTAACCCAAGCTAATGTCTGATCTTGAATTTATTCTTTTTTCTTTTATTGCTTGATCTGTGGATCAGTTTTCAACCCCATCCTGGCTCTTTTTCACCTTGACAGATTTTCAGTTTTAGGACTTGCCATTGCTGACCCGTTGAGGTGGGAGAGAAAGAGGGATGGAATAGGGCTTTGTGAGATTTAGTGACCAGTCTGCAAATCCAGAAGACACAAAAAACCTGAAGAAAAAAAAATTCTAGGTTTCTTAAATGAAAAATTCTTAATCACAGTCTTGAAGTTCAGGTGCCACTAATTGGATTCTCCTCTTATTCCTGTATTTGCTCATGCCTCTTGTTCACATTCACATCAGCATTAATTTAAAGATTCAGACAGTGTTATGCCACCATTCCTTCTATCTCTACAGGAAGAAACTAGAAATGTTTATATGAATTGGTTCAAGGCTTGAAGCAGGTTCTGTTACAATTCCTGTCTGGGTACCCTGAAATAAGTTTGGAACATTACACTTGATGATCCGTGTTAGCTGGCTAAAGTCACAAGTGTCACACCAATGTGCTTAGAGGGAAAATGTGGCCTACTTGTGATTTACACCTTAAAATGTCCTGACTCATATCTGGAAATTTCACTCTTGCTAATAAAAGGGCACTTCCACTGTACTGATTCATCTGTAGGTGTTACTGTCACAGAATATATCTGCTCAGCTGTGCCAATAGTAAAACTTGCCATAGAACTGCACCTGGAGGATGCCCATAGGCAGAACAATGACAGATGCAGGTCCATTCAGTCTGGCTTCTCGTTATGGGATGCTGGGCAGCAACACACGAGGCCTTTGTATCAAGTTGCAAAGAATAAGCTTCCATCTGCAGTTGCAGGATGGATAGCTTGGTCTGTCTCCAGCCCAAAACTAAATGGGAGCTGTCATTTACTCAGAGGTGCAAGACAGCTCCAGATATGGGCACCTTCTTCAAATCCCCATATGGACACATCCCTGTCTGTGAGAACACCAGACTTATTTCCCTCCCCCACCATTACTGCATTTATTACCTTTAATGAATTTTTAAAGCTGTATGAAGCTGTCTTCTCATGGCCATCGGTGTTCTCCTCCCGTTTCTTGCAGAAAAGTAGCATCTTTGTATAGAGGAAGAGGTGTCTCTGCATTGGTTTGAATCTAGCCAAGTCCTTCACCTTGTTGTGTCCCTTCTTGTGGTCAGTCCATACATTGAATGATCCCTGCATCAAGAGCTTGCCAAGCTCACTGACATCCCCCTAGCAAGCAAGGAAAAGAGAGAGCATACATCACATTCAAACCAGGGTAGTTCCAGGCACAGTTCATTCCTCTAATGGTGTTTGAGGTTCCAGGCAGAGGCATTCCTTGTGTTGGAGAGTGCACATGCCCCCTTGCTAAGCCTATGTGGTTTCTTCCCATAACCATTAACTCACCAGTTTCCATGTCCATAACTCCCAGTTTGTCCCCCCACTCATAGTTAGCATTTAAGATCCATCTCAGGATCTCTTTGGATATGACACACAGGCTGTCCCCTCTGGTGACCTCAGAGGAAGCTTCTTGTGACAAAAACTGGGTTTCAAGGCCCCTGACTCCAAAGAAATAGGAAGGGCCAGTGCAGTCCAATACCCAAACAAAGGCTTTGACTCTGGAAGATCTAGTTTCAGTTTCCACTCTTGTACAAGCTTCCTCCATCCCTGGGCAAAACCTTGAAAGAGCTTAGATGCCTGAAGTCATGGATCAGTGCCTAGAGCTATGAAGGTATGTAATTCCCTCCTGTTTCAAAATAGTCTTTACAAGCTTTGTCAATAATTTCTTGGCTCACCATCTGCAAACTATGCAATGTGCACAGCCCTGGGCAAAGAGGAAGTGAATGCACCAAGGAGCCATAAAAGTACCTGAGGGAGAGTGAAACTAGGCAGGAACAAGACCTTTCTAAATTAAAGCTCTTGTCTGAAGACCACTGATGGGAAAATACTTCAACTGATATAAATATTTAGCTCAGATGCCATCAGAACAATCACATGTTAAGAATGGAGGAATGTGCGTATATAAGACATGGCAATGCCTATATGGTAATGGTATTCAACAAATAATAATCATCATTATCTTAACACAAGTTTTCCTAAGAGTGCTTTGTATAATAAGTTGAGGAAATAAGCCCAGTGCATTATTAAAGTACTTACTTTCAACATTTGCATCTTCTGTTGATTTTAAGGTGAAGACATTGGCTCCAAGTGGGAATGTCTCATTTCTTATACTAAGAATTGCAACCTGTTCTTCCTCTCACTCCCCCTCCCCCCTACCCTACATTCAACTGCAAAACCAGAGCTTCATTAGGTACTTTTACACTCTATATCAGGGTATTATTAGACTCTCCAAACCATTCAGAAAACCTCAGCAATTTAGATAAGTCTGTCATCTCTAATATATAGACTTGGATCTTTTCTTCATGCATACAGGACTGTGGGTGCCTGTATTTATATGTGCATGTAGCTATAAACTGCAATCCTGTGAAAAGCACATTGATATGCAAAGCTAAATTAAAAAAAAAAAAAACACAAACATATTTTCTACATGGTTCTGACAATGGTGAGAGGCTCCTGTCACTCCAGGCACTGTTCAATACAGCACTGAGATCCAGAAGCTCCGTTCAACTCTTGTGACAGGTCTGTCTCTCCAGCCTTGAATTGGGACTGGAATAATAGTGAGTGAAATGGGAGACAAGAGACAGACAGGGATGGCAGTCTGCAACAATCCCACAGGAGACTTTGAATATTAGCCCACAAGCACTGCACTCTCTTCAGTGTAGGCAGCAAATAGGAGGACACTGTTTCTGGTAATTTCTGCTAGTGGACAGCAATATTTTATCCTAAAGGAAGTTTATTTTAAGTGGAGGATTTGGTCACTATCTCAAATATAATCATTCCCTGTTAGAGCAATACATAGTATCCCATGTTTATGGAAGATGAGCAATACATATGATAATTTATAAGAATCTCTCATCATAACTCATGGACAAACTACCCAGGCCAGATTGTGTACAAATATTAGGATGATAGTAGGAAACACATATAAATCTTCTGCTCTCCGAGCTTTATTCTACTTTTTTTTTTTTGTGGTTTTGCCTAAAAATAAAAAACATAAACCAAACCAACCCCAGACTTACATGTTAGCAATTTCTTACACAAGAATTCAGCTCTTCAAATCTGCATCTGCCGAAGTCCAAGAAACAAAATTGGGAGCATTCATCAGCTGCCACAAAACCTGCTTTCCTACCGGCATAATATCCCTCTCTGAAAGGTTTTCCAGGCAAGTATTTCTATCATGGCTCTGTGGGAAAGGCTCCACAAGATGGGGTGTGGTTTCATTGTCTATGGGAGATGTTTATTTGGCACCACAGCTGAGCATCTGGGACAGGTGGAACAGGGAGAAGAAATTATTGGGTACATTCTCTTTCACACTTTCACCCCATTTAATAATCATGTAACAAACCATCTCAGGAATGCTGTCAGCATTGGGCTGAACAGTGGCCATGTCCCACTGTGCCATGTTTTGCAGTTCAGCTAAGAAAGCAGAGGCAAAAATCTAGTCCTTGGAGTTACTATGTTTTTGAATTTTCCAGCCTTTCGTGAAATACCAGATATGGTATTTAATGAAAGGCTGGAAAACTCAAAAGTAAAAGTTGAAAAGGAACAGGAATGTTCTGTTGAATTCCTGAGTACAAAACTACTCACACTTTAAAGCAAGGAATAGACAAAAGGATGACCTCAGCATTTATATGAAGAGGAATCTGGATAAATCCCCTCTGCTCAGGATAATGTTACCTTTCTTGGAGAAGCTCTTCTTGCCTTCCCTTTACAGAACTGTTTTGAAATAAATTTTTTGTTGAATTGCTGTAAGTACATACATTTAAACTGAGAAACACAGGAGGAAAGCTACCTTTCTCTTTGGGAATTAATAAGAAACAGTGGAAACTGGGAGGTAAAAGGTGTGCAGCATCCATGAGCTTCCCATGTCCATGTTGACTGGTTCAAGTCTGCAATAATAATATACAGACTATAAAGAGTTTTTCTAAAATGAGTCTCTGAGACACTCAGACTTAGCCATGACCAGAATGGATTAAGTATGTGCTGCTTTATTTAAGTTTGTCAGGTTTAGGAAATCTAAGATTGTATTTATGACCTGTGTTGCTTCTCTGATCCACAATCACCACACCTATTCAGTGTTTGCCAGTTCAATGAGGTGGCCACTGCTTCACCTTCAACCCAATAGAGCTACTGGAGGCAAAACTCACATTCTCATCCCAAATGTAATCCACAGTCCACACCTCCAGCTGTGTGCAGCAATGGATCTCTGAGAAGCAGTTAATCGAGCAAGCAGTTGAATTTATTTATATAATCATGTTGGCAGCAGGCATGGGTTCCTCAGCTACCAGATGCAGATGCACTTGCACAAAAGAGAACTATAGAAATCAAAACTCCTGAGGCCACTCCCATCCCAAAAAAAAGAATAACTCTTCCAACCCAGACATTGTATAGAGCTCAGCACCTTCTCAGGAAGTCAGATTCCACACAAAATAGTTTTTCTGGATTAAAGCCTGCTACTGTGATGTAAAAATTCTTTGAACAATACTCAGTATATTGTTTCTTTCTTGACATTTTCACCCTGCAGCTATTTCAAAATGGGCAACCACATGATTCTCAGGCCTCATTTTGCCAGGCTTGTTTCTCCTTTATGTGTCAATCACTTCCACTTCTCACTTAAGGGCTCATTTTATGTAGTCAGCTCTAGTTCTTGAAAGTCATATGATTTCAATGGAGCTTCTGCAGAGACATATATTTGTGCTCCTTGATTTGTACCGTAGTTGTTATTTCACATTTCAGATAACAAGCTTGCCAATCACTGGCATGGATTCCACTACCCACTTTAAATGAAAGCCACGTGTTTCTTCCTAAGTGCAAAATATTTGAAAACACTTGAGTTGCACAGGAGTCACAAAGTTTCAGCAAATTTTTTAAGTTAACTCTGACACACTTGTACCTCTCACCTAAAAATGAGTTTTGGGTGCAATTACTCAAAAGTCCTGCATTTGCCCCATTGTGCCCCCACATTCACACCCCAGCTCCACAGGACAGGTGTGCTGAGAGGTATTTTTGGTCATCACAACACACCTCTGAGTGACACCTTTCAGGAATGTGGCACAGGCTCTATAAAGCACAGTACCATGGGCACAGCATGATCAGTGGTGACAGGAACATGGGATGGCTCAGACCAGAGTAGGAGCAGCAGCAGCAGTTACCTCATATCCTGTGATTGCTATCTGGTGCATGGAATCATTTACTGATTTGATGATATCAAGCACTGTGGCCAGGGCTTCTTCCAATTCAGCAGTACCTTCTGAATTCTTACTGCACTTCAGCATTTCCTGATTAAAAAAAGATATGGAGAATACTTGAGAACTTCTGATACCAGAAGACACCGTAAGACAATCCTCCCTGGAATTTGTGTTGCATAAACAAAGTAGCAGAACTAGAGAAAAACAAAAGAGGAACAAAAAACACAGAAAAAACCCCAAATATTACATTTTCCAAGGTGGTCATTGAGGATGCACATTTGGATCTTTTGATCTTTTGAACATTTTCAAGTTTAAAGGGTTCATTTAAGATGAGACACCACCATTCTGACATATTTACAATGAACTCCTTGCATGTCGTAGAATTACATCCAGGGTTTTTTCTCTTCATATCTGCTAGAAAAGAAACTCAATACAATTGTTTCAGGTGTTAGACAATTCCCCATATTCTTCTGCAATTAGTTCCTCAAGGTACTTAAAACCACTGTCAAAAATATTAATTAATTTCTATTCTGAATTTGGCAGGTGTGACATTCCACATTTTGAGTTTGGAAATATTTTAATCTAAATGCTGAGGCACTTGTGTTCCTGTAAAATAGGGATGCAAAAAGATAGCTCCTGCAAACCCCAAACAGCAGCAGTCTCTCCTCAAGTGCTTGGGTAACCAGGGATTAGAAGGTAAAAGCAGGATGCATTCCTACAGTACCTGCTGCACATTTTCCAGGATGAGGATGGATCTCATGAGATATGAGCTGCTTTTATCAGCATGAGTATATTAGCTAAACTGATTGAAACCAGAGGGTTGCAGTAATTCTGACCCAAAATTCAAATCCAGTCTGCCCACCACTCAAGACACACAGCTTCTTGAACATTTGTTTGTTACCAATTTTTCACTGGCTTCTATTTTTCTACACTTCTAAATGTTCCTGCAGCCAGGGAAGGAGTGCACCATCTTCCCAGACCTCATAAACCCTGACAAAATAAACGCCAGTGCCAATGTGCTGTTGCTAAGTACAAAACTGGTCTGACCAGCTTCAAACCCCAATGACTGAGACCTGTTTTGCTTGAGAATTTTACTCCTTGATCTAATCTTGGGTTTATTTACAGTCATATTTCAAATTAAAAGTAAAATCTGGTTTACTCTTGCTTTCCTGGAGACCTTTACATTTTTTCCCTTCTCACAGAATAGTTTCAAGAAATAGATTTCAAATTTATTTCTGGACTATGGTGATGTAAATCTTCACTGGAAGAAAAAAATTCACTGGAATCAGTGAAGTTGCATCCTCGCCTATATCCATGTTCAATATTTGGATTCTATAGTTATACTTGAAGTCAATAAGCAGTTCACAGAAATACAAGAATGGCTGACCAGGTTCCCCCATGGTTTATACTGGCACATTTTGAGCAGTGCCATAGTAGCTATTAGCAAGTTAAATGGCAACCTAAAATCTTCATTGCAAATTTCAATGCTAAATTTCATGACAGTACATAACACTACTTTAAGCCCAGAGACTTGAGAACCAGCATGTAATTCACCTTAGTGACCTTCCCATAGGCAAAGTCAGTAAATATTATTTTTAAGAACTGAGTAGATGGAGACAGAAATTTAAGCCACCACCTTAAGGAAAAAAAAAAAAAAAAACACAAAAAAAAAACAACCATTGTTTTGAGTTTATATGTTTTCTATTGCCCAGTTCAGGCCAGAATTTCAAGCATGGACCACTCATGATTCCAGCCAATCAAGAGGAAGTTCACATATTCACCCTGTGGAAAAATGACAGACAATTTGTTCCTAGCTGTGTCTTTTAAAAAGAAGCAGCAAAAGGGAGTGGCTCCCTCTGAAAGGTTTGAGTCACAACCATGGGAAAATATTATTTCAGAGAGCTGAAAGAGTTTTGTTAAATAGGGACAGATGTTACAGACAGGATTTAAGGCACCAGTTCCTGTTTTCATATTGTAAAACCATAAACTGATACAATAAGCCAAGCTCAATTTCTGTTTAAAGATAAATAAGACAATAAAATACTTATTATCTTAAAAAGTAAGTAAAATATTTTATATAGAGAGAGCTATACATATAATAGTATACTGCTATTACTTAGTATAAGTACTGTTAAGTAATAGCAGTTACCAATCTAAAATACAAGTCCCTGTATAAGACTATTTTCTACTATTTCACAACTAAAAAATGTTGAGTCTTTGCTGAAGAACTGAGTGAGGATTTATTTCCAGGTAGTCCTGACTAATATGCAATTCTGGAAGTAAAACAAGCCATACATTGGAATTCTTTGCTCTGTCATGGAGAATTTACCTTTAGCAGCAGCTGGTACTTGGTGATTCTCTGAACTGGCTTTAAGAGATAAGCATCAAGTGAGAGCTTATGATCCAATTTACGCTGACATTCCTGTAGGAGACATCACGGAAGAAAAAGAAAATTGTTTCTTGAAACACAGGCAAGTCACCAAGACCATTATCATTAGACAATCTGAAGATTATATGTGTGTGAATTAATTGAGAGAGAAATTTGTTCCGTCTGCTTAGGGATTTCCAGGTTACTTATCCCACAGAGAAAATATATCGAAACAAGAGCTAATGTTTAGGTTCAACTTGGTGTTGAAATCTGGCATTCCCTGCTGATGAGATTGCAATCAGCTGGGATTTGCAAAGGAGCCAGCACTTTTTTAGTGTGGGTATAGCCTGCAGAGTCAGGCTCCTGTCCAGGAAATCTACCCACTGCTCTACCTGCCCAGTTTCCTGTAGAGAACACCTTGACACACACTGGGCAGCTGCCATCAGTATAAGAAGCATGCAGGAAAGTCTGTGTATTACTCTAGGTTTTCTAAAGAATAGAGATACACAAGGAAAACAAGTTGCACTGGTCTTGCACTGCTAGTCTGCAATGAAATTCCACCTGAAAAAAGATGCTGTCTCCACACTGTCTCCAGAGAGCTTCAGACCTTGGTTTGTTCTGACAGTATTTTTCATATATTTGGAGGTCCTCCTTCTGCAAGAAAAGAAGAATTTAGGTAAGGGAAGGAAAAAGAATCCAGAGAGCGTCTTTCTTGAATCACACTTTTTCTTACCTTCCATCCTAAGACATGAAGTAATTATTACAGGGGAATAACTCTGTATGTAAAAACATACTGAAACCACCAAACCAGCTTTTTACTTCTGCTTAAGTTAAATACACCTGAAAGTGAGATTTTTTTTTTCCCTCACTTTTCATACAAAGCAAGGAGATTGCAGACTGGAAGACACATAATCTAACAGCAAAACCAGTATCTTTTTCAGAGAGGTGAATTGGTGGTTTGGAGAAAAAACAAAACATAAACAGAAACTTTAGAAATTTAAACTTTATTAACAATACTGGCACAGACTGTAATTGTTAATGATGACTAAGGTTTACCAGATCAATAGACTTCAAAAATAGTGTTGGCTCTCAATAGTACAAGGACAAACTAAAAAGGAGGAAGTTTGTCTTGTTGATGTCCCAGGCCAAGCAGGGGGATGTACTTAAACCCTGTCCTCTCCAAATTAGAAGTGGGTGGATTCACTTTATTTAGCTTTGACTACACTCCAAGCGCTCTCACTGAGGTCCATGGCAAAAAATCTCCTTGACTTCAGTGAAAGCAGAGACAATCTCTGCAAAAGCCCAGAGTGGGAGTTCTGAGCTCCCTGGGCTCTGTGGGTGGATGCAGAGATGGGTGTCCCTCTGCCAGGTCCTGGGCTTGCTGCCTGTGCACCTGGGTGGCCATGGGGCAGTGCCATGGGGCTCCTGAGCAGGGCTGGCTGTGCCCCACCAGCCAGGAGCTTCCAACCTTCATCCCTGCTGGATGTGACCTCAGCAAGTCAAAGAGAACACCGAAAATAAATCTCAGCAGTTCCTGGACTGTTCCTCTGTGCTTTCAGCCCACCAGGCAGTTCCCAAACACTCCTGCTGCAGGGAAATAATTTCCTTCTGTAAAGTCACCAGAAGAAATCAGCATTGCTGCTGTCTTCCTCTACAGACCCATCCTGACATCACCCTGATGAATCAGCTGGGAAATCAGAGCTGAGCCACGTAACACCACACTGTGTCAAGGATTATGCAATACAAAAACCTCTTCTGTTGCAACTCTATAGAATATTTATGGTGCTGTTTCAAAATAGGTGCAGAGTTTTCTTCACAAAAATAGAATTGTTTGTACATGTTGCCCTGGAGGTAAGTTAGCAGGGGGTAAACCTCACAGAAGTAGCAACAAAGCATAATCAAGCATTACAATCTCATCCTAGCCCACAGAAACCTAACCGGACTGGGTAAGAGGAACAGAGAAGCAACAGACAAGAGAACTATGAGAAATAAGAGAAAAGAACTAATTTAAGCTTAAATAAAAAGTACAATAACCAACAATTTACCAGTAATCTGCCATAGTGGAACCACCCTATGCCAGTGCAATCTACTGCTGCCTTAATCAGTGACACCTGCTAAGGCAGATACATATTTAATTACAGCTTTAAGTTTTGTAATAGTGTTAGGAATAGAATTAGGCTCAGACTTTAAAATATAGAAATAATTGATTGTCTAATTATTCAAATCCCAGTCTTAAATATTCCACGCATCTCTGTTTTCACATGCAAAGGTTCTGACTTCTTGCTGGTACTTTTACACCACTTTTACACCTCTCTCCTGTAAAGCTTTTCCTTTCCACACTGCTTTGGACCCTGAGAGCTCTGTAAGCTCCAATGCACATGGCATATATACACAGTTCCAATTATGTTTCTGACTGCTGATTTAGGAATAACTTTTGCATTAGTCTAGAATTTAGACCTTTGAATCCAACTCACAGGTTTCTGGTCAGCTGCTACTGTCCTTTCACAGCTGGATTCCTTTTCTAAATGCTTCCTTCTCCCTGAATGACCAAATGCCCCAAATGCTGGCTCCTATTAAAATATTCCCTTTTTTAAGGTTAGCAATATGAATAAGTGAAGAGTGGTAATCCACATTGAATCACTCCTGCCAGACACATCACCTGGTACATTTTGGTAAGCAGTCTGACACACCTTTGGTTCCATCCTGGGCATTCTTGTCTTGGTTTGGTATGGTTTCCTTCTTCACAGCCCTTTGTAAAGCTGATCAGCCCAGAGTGTCCCTCCTGTGGCTGATACAGCACCAGAAGACCATTCTGCAAGGTATTCAGTGCTCATCCCTCCTGTCTTTGAAAGCTGTGAGTAAGGTCAAGCATCTTGGTGATGGCAAAATAGCTGCCATGTGGGTAAAGCTGGGCTGGCTCACTTGTAATTTAGCTCAAATGAAGATCATGTCCTAAATGAGGTCAGGCAAAATGGGAGGGAGAACAAGAAAGGTATTTCTGGCTCATCTTTTACCAGATTCTGCTGTCATGTTCCAGGAGACAAAGCCAGAGAGAGACTCCACAGCCTGTTTCTTCCATCACCTGAGACGCAGGGTTCCCATTCATGGTGACAGCTGATCAGGTGGCATTGGTGGAGGTGGGAGAGTGTGTGGGGACATAGCAGAGAAATGACTGGCAGGGGATGGAGTGACTCTGGAACCAGAGTGCCTCACTGCAGCTCTCAGGATACTCTTAAGCAGCTCTGGAATCAGGGCTGAGAAGGCCCAGTGTGATCAGACAGGGTAAAACTCTTCGTAGTATGAATCTAAAAAAAGTGTTTCCAACCATAGGCCCAGCCTGTTGTTGTGGCAGGATGGTCACACCCATGCAAAGGAGGAGAACCTACAAGAGTGTGAGTTTCCTCCCAGAGCTCAGCATCACTTGGAACAGCAGCTGCTTCTGTTTGCCCCTGTCAGAGCAAGCACAGCCATAACTCACAGGGCAGCCAGAAGCCACTGCTCAGCAGGAAGGCATAAAAAGCTGCCAAATCATGGGGAACACAAACACACAACCAGACTTTTGTTTGTGCCTCCTAAAGGCAGTCCAACAGAAACAACACATTTCTGGACTTCATGTGGCTTCTTCTAAAAACAGAACATAAGGGCAGGAATCAAAGGTGCTACTGTGTGAGCAGAGACATCTCAAGAGAGAAGCTTGTGCTTTCTTAGTGTGAAATTTGAAATAGGGAGAAAGCAAATGCATGATTTAACCTCTTATTTGATAGATCTAGTGTGGTTTGACGAGGCCATAGAAGCTGATGAGCTAAGGCAATGGAGGGACTGGTTTTCTTTCACTTCATACCTGAACCCCAGCTTTAGTGCTGTTTTCATATTGGTATAATAGTGAAGAGAATTTGGCTTAACAGCTGTTTTTACAGAGAGACATAAACTACAGTATCTACATATGGAGTTTGAACCTCCTGCAGAATCAGAACATTTCTACATTTCTGTACCAAGAATTTTTATTTAGCTGCATTCTTTAGGGATATATGCAACACATGGACTATTTTACATTTCTTGGGTTTCAGAGGTCTGCATTCTTCAAAGACTGCTTATCCTCTTTTGCATAATGATTTCACCACAGTATTTTCCTGCTCAGCATCTGAATCTTAGGATAACAACATATGCCTTAGTAGTGTCATTTACTCAAGCTCCAAATGCTTAGTTATTGAACAGAATGTAATCCAATGGACATATAATCACATTTACACTTGTATGATTCTCTGCAGCCTGACCTGTTTGTAAATTGGAAGCATACCCTTTGCAAGTATCACATGCTCAAATTCCCATTAAATCTTAGTAATGTGGCAGTGCTCAGCACTTCTGACTGGTTCACCCAAATCTGTCTGTATTTAATGTTTGCTCTGGAAAAGCAGCAAATGCTACCTGTAGTATACAGTAGAAGCAGGAGGTACCTTTGACTACAGTGGACAGATTTTCCCATTTTTCATGCCACTTCCATTTCCTGCGCAAAACACAGAGCCTTATTCACACAGTTTTGACAAACTCTGAAAGCAGTAGCAAACCAGCAAAACAGATTTTTTTTTTCACTAGTAGGGCCCCTGAAGGAGTGCTATATAAACCACCAAAGCACCTTTGGTTGTGTTGCAGGAAGGGACTAATGGTCAGGCTGAGTGGGGGTGGAGGAGGGACATCACTGGGAGCTCTCAGAGAGAGCTGCAGCACTTGGGCAGTGAGAGTCACCTCAGCAGAGGGGAGAATCCCACTTGGTGAGTTATGTGAAGTAAAGGGAATCAACCTCACTGAGTCTTTTGGGGCTGGTGGGGTCCATGCAAGAACAGCCGCAGACTCTGCTGGGACAGTTCTACCCAAGAACCAAGGGGACCAAGTGTCCTAAATTGTGCAGAGAGAGATAAGATAAAGCAGGAACAGGATGTGTTGTCTGCATTCAGAGCAACCTGCTGTGACATAGATACCATCCTCTGCTTATTTACTGCAGGGTGGTGTCTGGGTTACATCATTCTCCTGCTATAGATGTATCTGATACAGAAAGCATGTCAAACATTTGGATCACTGTTATTTTTTGGTTGGTTTTTATTTTTTTTTTTGTTTGTTTTGTTTTGTTTTGTTTTGTTTTGCTTTGTTTTCCTTTAAATTGGACTTTAAATACTTGTAAAACACTGGTAATAGATCTCTTCCTGTCAGTAAACCAGGTAAAGGATCAGATATCAGAATACATGCTTGATAACTGTGGCTTAATTTGGGAATGTCTGCTTAGAGGACTTTCCCTCATTCACAAAAGCAAACAGGCTGAAAAGATGGGAGTAAATGTGTAAGTACTGTAGGATAAGACCATAGATATTCATTCAAACCTGAAAAAAGATTTACTTACTCTTTTCAAAAAGCATCGGGCAAGAAGCTCAGGGTTTTCAATGCAGTTTTCTATCTCCTTAAGGAAAATCCTGAGAAGGAGAAAAAAAGAGTAAAGAGTAATGTAAAATCCTATTCACATTCTATGTTAGCTTCTGTGTAAATCCAACTTAAAGCCTTCATTTTTGTAATATGAGGATTCAATGGGGAAGGTAACAGTTTTGAGACACCAAGAAATATATATTTTAGAAAAATGGGATGTGGCTGCCACCTGATTCCCTAAATCACAAATATAATAATATTTTATCTGCTACATCTGATTCCTCTGACTGCTGAAATTTGTTTCCTATCTGCAGCCCAAATACCTTCTTTCCATTTGGGTATGAGGATTTTTCAGAACAGCTAGAAAAGACAGGAATGCTCTGTCAGAGGCAGTTGCTCAATCAGCAAGCAGTGACAATATAGGATGCAGTCCAAAGGCTTCTGCAATCTGGCAATCTGACAGTCAACACTAAACCTTTAGGGAAAGAAAGATTGGACTTGCAAAGGGAGAGGAATATCTTTCTCCAAGTGGAAGACACAATCTTTGAAAATAATAAATAAATTGGAAAATAATTTTTCTGCTATGTATTAACTACTCTGGCATAAAGACTTGCAAAAGAGATTTTTTAAAATTTATTTTGTTCAATTATTTGTTACATCTTAGAGACAATTATTATTCAAAAGAATTCCTAAATTCCCACTTTGGTTACAGCCAGTTTTGCTTAAGTAAGGCTAGGAAAAGCAGGAAATTTATAGAAATTGCCCTAAGCTTTGTGTTTTGAAAGCCAATTGCAAAAGGATTAATCTTGTTCATAACTTGTATTCTGTAGTTATGGGCTCTGGATTTCCTTGTCCACAGCATGGGCATGGCTTCTGGAAAAGCTTATACACTTATATGAAGGATAAAAAGAATAGTAGTATCAAATATATAACATCATCTGATCTGATAACAGAAATACAGGACAAATAAACTGTGCACTAAGAAAACTTCCTCACAGAGGTGTTTTGCCAGACAGAAAATATCAGGATTTAGTCCTGTGACATCTACCATTGTACCAAGAGAGGTGGTAAAATACTCACCACACGAGACATTCAAAATGGATCCTGCTAGGGGAAATCACTAGTAAATGCACAAAAGATACAATCTTCACTAAAAAAAAAGATGAAATAGTTGTTCTCAGAGGTGTTCTCTACACATGGGTTTTACAGGACACACAGAGACTGAGTGAGGATGACTTTTCCTGCCAGTATACTTGTGAGCATGACAAAGCACCTGACAGAAAAGGACTGGATGTGATGGTGGCACCCAAGGATGCAGGACAACCACCACTTCCCATGTACCTGTTGTGGAAATAATAGATTTCTGGGAGGTTCCCAAAAAGAATTTCCTTCTTGTTCTGAAGTGCAGATGGAATCAGATGTACTAAATTGGGATTGTCCATTTCTGAAGCATACCCCTGCAGAGAAGAGTGGAAAATAAAACCAGCCTGTTTTTACCAGGGAAGAAGTCCTGTGTTCAAGGCACTGGAAAGCCCCAAAGTTCACGTGCTTTTGTTCACAGAGCAAACAAAGCTTCTCCCATGCCTGCTGCTTTGTTGCTCCCATGAATTCCTGATGCTTCTGATTTTCCCCAAAGATTTTACCTTGTAACTGTGCAAACACATTTTAACCACAAATGAACAGGTCACAAGGTTAATAAAAAATAGACAAAATTATGTGTCTAGGATTCAAAAGCCATTTGGGTCATATAGGGATGGAGGCTGCAAAGATTGACAGACAGATATCTTTCTGATACCCTGCTTCATTGCACAAGAGTTAGTTTGGATTTATTTGTTGAACTGTGGTATTTGGACTGACTAAATTTTTTGTTTCTTGTAAAAACTGGATTGTGTTTCTTCAATAATAACTTAGAGAGAAGAATGTTCTGATTTTAAACTCAAGAGTAATATATCAATTACCAGAGCTGCCAGCTCCCATGGAACAAATGCAATAAAGAATCAACCACGTGTCCTTAAAGCATGATTGATCCCTGTTTGATTGATTCTGTCCTCCCACAGATTAGGGACCTCAGACTCCACACACACTGAATATGCTGGTATCCTATCAGTTTCAAAAGCTCAAGAATTATATTTGCAGCATGGGCTGTTTTTTTCTGTGTTCGAGCACTACCTGGGACAATAAAGAAGAGCAGAAGGGGTGCCTTCCTTTTCCTCAATCATTTTCCAAACACAGATTCACAGAATTTAGTGTCTGCCCCATGGATATCAAAGTGCTGCTTCTTAGACCTATTGGTAATATTTTGAAAAGACATTATTAACTCTTTCTCTGTCCATAACTTTCAGAACCATGCAAATTGTCATTCTGTGGGCTTGGCAAGAGAAGATGCCTTTTCCTTTAAGGCCTGAGGAAGGATGTTCAAAACATCCTTCCCATTCTCCATCTCCAAGGCTGAGCTATCTTGCCAGCACAGCCTGTTGTGTTATAAACAGGAGGTGGGAGTGCTCAGCCCATGAAGGATGTGCACCTGCAGTGATGACTTAGAAGCTAAGCACCAAAAAGTAATTTCAGAAGAGTTTCTTACCTCTATTATACTTTGAAGTTCTTCTACATAAACCCGTTCTGTTTCTATCAGCTCATTGATTATGTGGCTGAAAAACAAGAAGGTAGAGAGTCATAGTGTTAACCAAGCACATGTGAAAGAAAAAAATAGTATTCCTTACATATTCCTGTTTATCCATTTGACTACACACAAAAACCCTCTGAAGGTCATTTCTCAGTTCTT
Organism: Peucedramus taeniatus; assembly: GCA_013400575.1. Classification (NCBI taxonomy): domain Eukaryota; kingdom Metazoa; phylum Chordata; class Aves; order Passeriformes; family Fringillidae; genus Peucedramus; species Peucedramus taeniatus. The sequence continues at coordinate 568,013 of WBNO01032783.1, forward strand.
CAATATTGTGCCTTGTTGATAAGATTAAAAGACCTAAACACATCTTGGACTGTAATCTTTTTCAGCTCATTTTAAACTTCAACTTGGATTTTTCTGTCATTTTTATGCCTGCAAACTGGAAAAAAAAATCCAAGAAGAAAAAAAAAAACAGTTTATTTTCTAAGAATAACTAAGACTCAATAAAATGAAACTATACGTCAGAGCTATGCTAATGTTTCTGTTTCATTTCTTTCATAAAATAAACAAAATCAGTGGCTAATCATCCTTTAATACAATGCAGAAACAGACAACAGGATTATGGCAGTCTAAAAACATGAAAATAGATTAGAGTAAAATATTTTTACTACATTTTGGACTTTTTATATCTAATATTAGTTTAATGCTCCTAGGTAATTTGAAGACATATATCTTGAAGATACCTGACTTATTTCACAGAAACATGAATGTAAGCAATTCACTTTTGAACAAATAAGTAATTAGATTTTAAAATAAAATTGCATTAGATCGCTTATGTTTTTATGCATCAAATATCCCATATTATCAAGAAAGTATTGTCTTTAGTAGTGTTATGAACAAAGTTTGCAGGGTAGCTCTTCCAGAGGTGTGAGCAGTAGGAAAGGACAAGTTCCTGCTGTTCTTTTCTTGGCCTGTGCTTCTTGAGAGTTTTTAAGCATGGCTACCTCAAGCCAAAACACATCCCCAGAAGGACACTAGGGAATAATGTCTGGAGGAAACTGGAGTGTGGCCAGCCATGAGCAGCACACAACCTGAGGCCAGTAATGTGTAGGCAACTCTTGGCATCAATACCAGCACATGCATTCATCCAGCATCTCCCTGCACCCACTGCCTGTGCCTGGTTCCCTGGCTTTGTGTGTCACACAGCAGTCACATCATCAGCCAGCCCCCATCAGCTCTTTAGCTCATGAGTCACATCTGTACTGTTGCATCCACTATAAGGGGATTTCCTCATTCTCCACAGTTTTTTAGGATGTCCTTTTTGAGGTTAAACAAATGATCACACCTCTGATAAAGCCTCATTTGAATGGTTTGGCCAAGCATTTGAAAATAAAATAGCCACATTTCAGCTTGCAGCTTGAAATACAAAAGCACTGACTAAAATATTACTTGGCTACTACAATAGATTCACTGGTTTCCTTTGGATTTACCCAGTCCTTTTTCAAGGATATGTGGTTTTGTAGGCCAGCTGGGGACCACTTATTCAGGCCTCAAAGGCTATTACTCCTTTATGGACCACTGCTTGAGAAACATTATAAGTACTGAGAAAACCAGACCTTACCTTCAACTGATGTTTCAAATTTTGTTATAAAATAGCTGGGATTTCATAGCTGTCTTAACATAATGCCTTAAACTGCAGTGTCTAGCACAAGGTAGGGCAGTGGGTGAGGGCTGTACCAGTGCTCCCCTGGCCACACTCAGGTCCCACTGGCCACTCTTGCACTGGCTGTGGGCTCCTGGTGACTCTCTCTGCTCCCCCTCAGGTGTCCCTAGTTTGGGAGACCCCCCCAAAATGCTCCACTGCTGATTGTGCCAGGACTGGAGCTGCTCCAGTGACTGTCATGGGCAATGAGGAGAACTCAGCACACACCTGCTGCCAGTATCACATTCAACAAAAATATGAGGCAGCAATTGAGAGGATTATTGTCACAGGCAGCTCTTCCCACCCCCTTTTCCCCTTTGACATGCATGACTAGTCTAGAAGTCATTTCTAGTGTAACTGGGATGTGTGAGGTAAAGAGGCAGGGGAGAACTTCCATGCTCTATTGTTCATTCATTTCAGAGAAATTTTACAAGAATTTGAGGTTTGCATGGCAGCAGTCCAAACACAACAAAACTCTGAGCTTGTTGAAGCTTATGGGCAGTTCTGACAGGATAACTCCTCACCAGGATCATTCCCAAGCAAAAAGGCCATCTCAGCAGGGATGGTAAAGGATTAGGTATCTGACCTAAAGGTCAGAATCTGAGAAGTCCCTAAGGTCCTATCTGTAGGCACCCTTGTTGCTAGTGCAATTTCATTCCACTCGAGTATACTTGCTCCTTCCACAATGAAACAAAGAGATTCATCAAACCAGCCAAAGGCAGAATATTCTGATCTCAGTAACACCTGACTCAGTAGCTTTCCTGGCATGGAAACAGTGATGTGAAACACCACTCAGGAGGTCAAGGCCAGCTTTCCCTCTCTGGAAAGAGTCAAACATGTCCTAGTAGAGGGAGCTGAGCCACCACTGGCCTGGCAAAGCCCTGAGTGGGGCCGGGCCCCTGCTGCCACCCCTGCTTGGCAGAGTTAGGGTGTGCTTGTGGCAGGGATCACACACAGACTCACTGATACGATGTTGTCAGATGTTCCTCCAGCAAAGGAAACTTCTTGGTATGGAACTCAATTACAATGCATGAACTAGCTCACATTTGGTTGAATGATTGATCTGGGTTTCTAAGGAAACATTGTGGCCTTGGATACATCAAGACCACATTTCCCACAAGGGGGATTTTACAGAGGTGCCATTTGGGCTGTTTTTTCTCACTTCAGCAGCTGTGATATCCTGTGGCCGTGCATCACCACTAAGATCTCACACATTGAGCCACTTTCCATAACTCCTAGCTTTGAGAAGCCCTGAAGTGCCAGCACTATATGGATTATAAGAAAGGAGAAATAAGAAAATAATTTCTGCTTTGTCAGTAGCACTGTCTCTGGCAAGTTAGTCATGCCATGCTGCAGTGAAGAAAAAAAATATTTCACAGAAGAAGTTCCTCAACAAGGGTTAGAATGTAGGAGCTTCAAAGGACAACAAAGCATTGGGAAAAGTCTTGTTTTTAGCCAAGGTTGTAAGTGAAACCTTGAAACTGAAGTAAACTCTGGTATTACCTATGACCCTTGACTTTCAGAGATGCATTTCTCTATCAGCCTCTGCCTGTGCTGGTATTTAGATCAAAGGTAGCTATTTATATCACTTTGGACTGTGCAAATAGCAATTAGCAGCATTGTTGTTATAAGTATAAACTTAACCTGCACTGTATTGTGTTCTTGCAACAAAATTTTGTCAGTAGGTATTTATCTGAGCTGGCTTCTTTGGGTAACTGAGAGCACACTTCTAGGAAGGGCCTCACCACAATGACCATAAAGCAGACGCATATCAGACCATTTCATCTCAGTAATTCTTTCTCCTTCCTGCTTCTTTAACAACAGAAGGAAAAAGAAATGTAACTGAAAGGTTGGCCAAGCTCCCCAGGGTTGTCAGGTCATTCTGCAAGTCTCTGTCCCAATAATTTTGGTAGGATGGTTTCTCTGCTGTAATACGTGCTGCCTTAAAAAACCCCATCAAATATAATGAAACACTAAGCAGAAATATTATCTAGAGATTACCACAACCTATTAATATCTCCTCTGGCTAAATCTCAGTTGCTTTGTCCTCATACAGTTACTATTTGTGCATCCTGCTCAGATGACAATATAAACTAATTCAGGATTTTTGTTTCCATAGCTCTGTTTCTCTAACAAACTCATTGGCTCACCTCCACTCACAGATCCTGTTTCTATGACAGGATTTGCTATCACACATGCCTGTCCTGATAAGGAGCCTTTTCCCAGAAGAGGAATTGAAGCCATCAATTAGAATTAAACCAGTGAGCTTTTCTGAAAAGAACTCCTGGCATAAATCATAACCGGTGCTCCAAAATTATTGTGCTGCAGAAAACCTGACTGCATGACAGGTGGAGAACCAGCAGAAATGACACTCATGTGTGAACTCTCCATACCTGTATTACAAAAACACATGGTGCCTAGCAGATGGAACAGCCAGAACAGCAGAAAATGGGTGTGCAAGAGCAAAATAATTAATTTAATAAATTAATTAAAAAATCACTCCCATCACTTTTATAAATATATCTAATATAGATAGAGAGCTACTTAAATTGAAAATAGTGGCTCTCTTAATACCTGAGGCTTCAATCACAATAGTAAGGACTGAAAGAACCTCTGTGCAGTGTAATGGAAACATAAACACAGAAAAAATATCAACATTGGATAGACTTGGACTTAAGGGAAGTCAGAATGAATAATTTACTGGTTTGCAAAAATGAGCACAGTCGTAAAAACTTCCCTGGTCCAGCACTCTGGCTAGTTCTAAGTACTGTGAAATTTCTATTTCTGAATGTAAATAAAATTTAAGAAAACTATTTTTTTTTCCAATGCTATCTTCTTTGTAGGTAGTGTATGATGAAAGTCTCACTGTTGCAGTAGAAACAGAATCAGCAATAAATATCCCATCCAGTTTTGAATAAGAAATTCCAAGACTGGTCTAATTGTAAAATCTCAAAATTATCTTGGTGTTATGGAATGTAAAAAAATGACAGCATGTCAATAGCTGAGTAGAAGAAACTTCCATTCCACCTACATAATTTCATTTAAGAGGATTTTTTTTTTTCTCACAGTGCTAAAAAGGCCTTTTTCAGTTGAAAAGTATTCTCAACTGAGGTTGTGCAACAGCTCAAATGAAATTTGAGTAATGAGTCAGTTGCTGTACTTTACCTCCTAAAGTTCAATAAAAGATCATTCTGGACGTAAGAACATTTGTTTCAACAGAACTTGTTGTTAGTTGATACAGTATTTGTTAGTTGATACAGAAAACACTTCTGATTTCTCTGCCATGTACTCTTTTTTGGGGGGAGTTTTTTCCCCAATGAGAGCAATGCCTCAAAAGAACAAGGATAGTTCTTAAAGTACATTTCATGGCTGCAAACAAAACCCAACTAAGTAATTTTGAGAAGCATAAGGGACTTAGGTAATACACTCCACCCCATCTCAAAATTAGTGCCCTTTACTGAAGCTATTGTAATTGCCTGCTGCAATGTCAAATGGATTTGCTCCAGCAGTTATGGAAGTTCTGAGCAGAAGGACTGCATCTTTGTTAGAAATATATTTCACCATCAAAGTCACCATTTATAATATTTTGCTTCTTCTGAAATGATCTGAACTCTTCACATAAAAGGAATTGTCCCACATTCACTGTTCCCAAAACAAATGACCTTGGGGAAATATTTTTATATATCTTAATTAGTTGACCCACATTATAGGAACCAGAGCATAGTTGTTAATGGAGAGATAAATTAATTAAATCACCTACAGAAAGGAATTATATGAATAGAGGACTAAAAGTCACACAGGAGTTGTTTCTCATCTCAGCTGTGAATCTACACTAAAATGATGCATCTCTGAACACAAATTTGAGCCACCTCTAGACAATGTGGATGCTACTGACTGGTCCTTACTGTGAGCCAAAATAACAGACCACATAGCTGTGTACATATTTTGTCAACTACACATATTTGGGAACTACCCATCAGGCCCCCATCATGATTTTGGTTTTAATCTTGCAGCTCCACTGTTTTTGTTTGGCGATAAAGATATATTTAGTTCTGTGATACCTCAGCATTGAGTAATCAATTAGCTAAGAGCAGGTGAATAATTTACATACAAAAAATAGTGTGACTGCTAAGAGTTATTAGTATTAGGTTGTATTCTAGCAGATTGTAGTAGGTTGGTAGTAAATTGACATCCATAGAAACTACTACACACACATGCTTGTGAAATATCTGATGCAACTGAGACATCACAGGCTAACAGGTTGCTCCCACACTGTGCAGACTTCCAAGTAATTTCTTTGTTTTCTTGAGATCATGATTATTTACATGCAGTCCACAGAATTAACTTAATTACTCAGATTTCAATATTCTTCTTTAGAAATGACTACCCAGTCAAAAGAAAACATGGTGATTTTCTAGGACCAGGCAGATCTAGTACAGCAACAAACCATACTGCATAAAGGATTTAAAGTGAGGACAGAGAGGAAGACATAATTCTTCACTACACTTGCTTAAGTATGGATTTGATTTGCTGAATTGAAGCCGATATGAGTACTTAAGTTTACCAGCTAACAAAGGAAGGTCACTGCTTTTTAAAATATAGAAATACAAATATATGCACATATGCATAAAAGTAAAGGTAATTAATATATTAACACTGACATTTATTCTCATACTTGTTTCTAGCTAGTAATGATTAGAACATACCTTATGAATATATATATTTATAGACACATATATCAGTGATACATATATATATATATATATGCATCTATCAGTCACAACTGATATTCAAAAGATAAGGTCTCTGAAATGAAGCACTTTAGATTTTGCATGTCCTACTCATGTGGGAAATTCACAGGGGTTTTGTGTCCTGGCAGTAATTTCTTCCTGAGCACCTTTTTCTTAAAAGTTGAAAATAGAGCAGGTAAAAAAAATCTCTAGATATGTAATAGATTCTGACTTCTGAAAAAAAGAAATTAACAGCCTTTTTCTATGCCCAACCTGACTTTTAAGACAGCAACTACTTTCAGATTGCATGCCGTATGCTTTTTCCATTCCTTTGTAGACACAATACAACAATATCCAAATACCAGTTGACCTCATTGAGCAAGAAATCTGATAAGGGCTGACAGTGCCGTGGATTTTCCCACACAGCGTGGTAAGGCACTTTTTCGGTAACAGCAAAAGTTAATGTGGTAAAACCCTGAAACTTTCAGACAGACAAGACCAGCAATATAAAACCCAAAAGTAGGTTAAAGGAAACTTAACAGGCACTGTTTGTGCGGAGAATTCATGCTGACTGCTAGAGCTCAGGCTCTAAGTAAACCTAAACCTAAACCTAAACCATGCCCACAGCCTTGTTCCAAAATTCTTGGTAGTCTCAGGTGGGTATCCTTGCTGGTGGTGTCAGTGAGACAGAGAAGGATTTAGGTACATGTGACTCTGCTCCCTACAGATTCCTACACCACCCTAATCTCTCACTGCAGAGCACCTCTGATAGTGCTGTGACTTACATGTCTCGTGCCTGTGGTACTCACTTGTCCCCTTCCTGTCCCTGCAAGGACATTTTGTGATGTACAGTCATTTTTGATTTGGCTACAAAAGCTTAACACAGAACTATCTTCATGTAACTGGCAACACAAGTTCTATCCTGAAGGGCAAACTTCTTCAGGAGGAGAAGAGCATCAGTGTTTTTGATTCTCATGGCAGATCTGCCTTTGATAGCTTTGTTCTGCAAGACTTTGTAAGGCCATTTGGGTAGAATGAAGAATTAGTTTTATTAGTAAAATTAATAATATTTGATCTTACGGACAGGCCTGGGTTTATGTTGGAGAGGGCTGACCAGGGAAGCTCATGTTGCACTTGGAAGTGAGAGGATAGGTTTGGTGATGATGCCTCATCCTTTGAGGGTCTGTACTTCAAGCACTGGAACAGGCTGCCCAGGAAGGTGGTGGAGTCATCATCGCTGGAGATATTTAAAAGTCGTGTAGCTGTGGCACCTGGGGACATGGTTTAGTGGTGGCCTTAGCAGTGCTGGGGTAATGGTTGGACTTGATGATCTTAAAGGTCCTTTCCAATGGAAATGATTCTATGGTTCTATGATTCTATGATTTCAGTCTGAGATATGACCCTAAGGAAACTCCATCCCACAAAATCTGCTTCTTCCTGTAATAGAACACATCATTGTGCCAGACTTACAATATATGGTCCTCCAGCCCAAACTCTAGTGTATCTTGGGCCCTGCTTTTAAACATCTTCAAGAATCAGTATTCTTTGGGACATGGGAGAAATAAACTCAGGTGTTTGTTACAGGACAATGGCAATGGACAGGGAGAGAAAATTCTGACTAGCTCAAATGGAGTTTACAAGAGCAACTGGAACATATATTACACTTTAGTTAATCTCTTCTTGGCACATTTACATCAGTCAGGAAGTTGTGAACTGCCACGGCTGAGGACAAACATCCCTTTTTTCTGTGTCACACATCCTCAGCTGCGGTAATCTGGGCCAGAGGGGCAGGCAAGGATCCTGCCATCTGCAGCTACCACACTCCACCCAGCAGGGACTGGGAATCACAGCTCTCAGCAACATCCACATCCATTTACTGAACTATACTTTGGGCAACACTGTATGCCACACCCCGAAACACTGCTTGCAGAATTTAATGATAAACTAGGAGAAAGAGGGAGAGACACTCATGGAAGATATTCCAAACTTAGAAAGAAACTTCAGAGAACTGTTGGATAGACTCCAGCTGGAGAATGTGTTCAGAGGGCATTTCCTACTTTATTCAGTAGGAAACTCAGAGGGAAACTCTCACAATTGCAGATTGCATGAAACTGGAAGGATATTACCCAGCATTTGGGTTTCTTACTTTTTTCTCCAAGCAGCTGCTAATGGGGAATGTCCAAGATAATACAATGGGACAAAGAGATTTCTAGGCTTATCCATGACAGCTATTCCTCCCTTTTTCTCCCCAGAAGAATAGAGAGCTTGGTTTATCAGCCTCAGTGGCTGTTGCAGGTCTTACACAAGCCTTGCCTACGTGGGAAATGCCTTGTTTGCCACTCCAGTGTTTGTAGTTAGAGCTGGGGCTGGGCTCAGCTGCAACGTTGCCTGGCAGAGGTGAGAGCACTGCACCAGGCACGGCTCTTACAGGGGCTGGAGCTCTCGGCGTCCTCTGCCCACACAGGAAGTCTGGCCTGACAGACTGCTGGGGGAGCACAGACACATAGAACTTAGGCACTTTTACCAAGAAGAGCACGCTCAGGGTCACACTGTTTAGCTCTAATGCAGGCCAGGTGCCACAAAAGCAAGACTGTCCATGCTAGTTTGTCCAACATGGCTATTAACCAGGGAACAGTATGTGAAGACAGGTTTGGAATAACTAGAAATGCAAATAAAGCATCAGTGTCTTCCAGCTAGAGGCTACAGAGAAAGATCAATATGTATTGAATAATCTGCATATGCACAGTCTACAGAGGAGCTGCTGGACAGACAAGTATGTAAAACAGAATTCCTCTCTAGACTCATACAAAGAAAGAATGTTGGATGAAAAAATCCACATGAATTTTCAGAAGTGAATACAGAATTCTAAATATGATTACCTCACATATTTTCCAAACCTAATTATTATGTTCCCAGTTAATGAGCAGCTTGTTAAATGCAGGAAATAAAGTCAGCAGTGATTTACTCCACAGTGCAATTGATAAATCACTGCTCCATTGAATCACTCACTACATGGGACTGAGTGATCTCCCATCTGCTCTGTCCTGTCTGCTGCTGTCCTGCAAACCGTGCAATTATTTAGATCAGTGTGGGTGCAAGTCACTGACATCTGATTAGGCAACATTACGTGCTCTTTGTGCTGCTGTAAATAACAATGTGAAGTGCTCAGCACTCCTTCATGAGATAATTGACCCACAGGAGCTGCATGTTTTTAACTACAGATTCCACTGAAACTGGTGTGAATGTGCAAAGGGAAGGCTTTGGCTGCAGTCTGGAGGGTGTTACACTCCGAGAGGTGTGATTGCTCCTGGTTTGTTTCAGTGGTCTCCCAGCCTGGAGATTGCCACTGTTCTGCCCTTTTCAGAGAAAGCAGCACCACCTGAATTGAGGTGGTATAAAATCACACCAGTGCCTCTCCTTCTGTTTCCCCATCCATCAGCTGATAACACTGATAGCAGGGCTAATTTCCTCTGCTCCTTGGCGTGTTACCTGGGATTTGGAGGTATTATGTATTATGCAAATACATAAAGGCCAAGGATTATCGACCTGCCATGTCGGAGCAAAGTCAGGTTTTTATGGAGAGGTGAACAAGCTGTAGGTAGGGGAGAAACAAACATATAAAACTTCAAGACCACATGTGCTTCTTCAGAGAAGATGTATCCAGTCCTAAGCCAACACAGAGCTGCCTTTCTTTGCATGTGCTCTGTAAAGCCTGAGCTTCATCGGGGGTGTGAGGGAGCAGAGCTTTAGTGCTGTCCTGGATAGGCAGAGGAAGAGGAGGGAGATTGCTGCCCATTGCCTGTGTGCTTGCAGAAATTTTCCATGCTTTTCAAGAGGAGCACGCGTGTTTCTGTGACATGGGACAAGACAGAAGACACCTCTGATCCTAAACACCCCATGTGCCTAAACCAAACCATCCAGGATGTGCATGTGGCCAGCTGCATTCCAGGAGCCTGCCCAGAGCCAGCAGGCAGCAGAACAACTGCACAGAAAACAAGTCGAGGAATTCCTGGAATTTCTGAAGAGCATTAAAATAAGCTTAGTATCCAATAGCAAGCAGGTAGGAGAGATAATAGCAGAAGTGACTGCTTAATGCTCTTTGATATTCGATTAAGTGCAAATTTTGTAAGAAGACAGAGTGCTTTTTCAGCTTTTCTCTACCTCCTGGACTCCTTGGGAGCAAGGACATGAGGACTTCAGGAAGCCTCCAGAACACTCAGTCAACTACTGCATTGTAACAATAAGATTTATTTTTCTCCTGTTCATAATAATTTTCCCAGTTCCCAGAAATATTTGGAACTGTAGTAGGGATGAATATCCCCTTGCTCTTCTACACAGATTTCTATCAGCAGCCAGATCTCCCTACATGGTAGCATACACTTCACTTCAAAGATCTTCCCAACCCTTTAGGCTGTAATTAGACTCGTAAATGCTGGAGCCAATCTGCCCAACAGGGAAACTTCTCTGAAAACAAAGATTTTGTAAAAGTTGAAAGAGATGATGGCAAACAAGAAATGGCTTGTGGCTTCTTGAAATTTCTCCTGCTGACTGAATTTTCATTAAGTCTGGTGAAAGAAAACAGCTCCCTGTGCCTATTGGTAAAGTCAAGAATATGGTTTGTCTTTTAAAATGTAGACTCCAAGCTCTTCCCCTCTACCAGCTAGAAGTTTTCATGAGCCTGGACATTAGACTGGAAAGACATGCTGTTGAGCTCCTACTGTAACAGTCACCAAAATCACTTTCTCTCAATTGTAATAGAAGTCTTATATTACACTATTTAATGAAATTTGTTATATATTTTTACATTCATGTTATATATATATATATATGTATTTCCATTCATTTACACACTGAATGGGAACTTTTGCAATGGATCTTACTTATGTCATGAAACGGGGGGAAATCCAGTCTGGAAAATAAAAGGCTTTGGGAAGACCTTTTTATAGCCTTTTAAAATATAAAGGGGGCTTACAAGAGAGAGCCATTTACCAAAGACTGTAGTGCCAGCACAAGGGGCAATGGTTTTAAACTGGCTGAAGGCAGATTTAGATTAAATATCAGGGAGAAATTCTTCACTGTGAGGGTGGTGAGGCACTGGAACAGTTTCCCAGAGAGGTTGAGGATTACTCATCCCTGAAAGTGTTCAAGGCCAGGCTGGATGAGGTTCTAAACAACCTGTTCTAGTGTAAGGTTCCCTGGCCATGGTAGGGGAGTTGCACTACAAGATTTTTGGGTCCATTCCAACACACACTATTCTATGATTCTAATATTTATCTCTGCCTCCTGTAGAAGCTCTGCATCTTTGGCCAATAGCTAATGAAATCAGGAAACTTGGTTCTCTCCTGCAAGCACAGCTCTGATGATTACAGTAAGCACTTGGGCACCAAAGTTTTTAGTAGCATTCCCTGAGCTACTAGTATTTTTGACACCAGCCCACACCTAAATTTAGCAATTCCCAGACCTAATGTCAGCACAACTTTGCTATTGCTGATTTAGAATAGGGCTCTGGCACAATATTCTCATTCTGAAAATAGCTTCTAATTCTTCTACCCAGGGCAGAAATGCTGTCCTGCTCTACCCACACAACCTGACAATTCAGTGATACACTTATTCTCATGTTCAGGGTCATGCACAGACTGGAGGTCCCCAGTCCTTGTTAGATCAATAACCCCAACCCAGATAATAAGATACACTGAATCTAAAGGATTCTTAGATTCAAATAATATCCAAATCTACAATTGGAACCATTTAAGGGCACAAACACCTTCAGGCACCCAGGCTGCACACTCCAGGATGTGAATATGCAGCACACTCCGTATGTGAATATGTCAGCTGGCTGCTGGTGTGCAGAAGTGATCCCAGATGCTCCACAGGTTTCCTCAGTATGTAAAGCAAACTTTATGTGCATGTTCAGAGGACAAGCAGTGAGTCTGGACTGTGTACATGCTTAGAGATTATTTTGCATGTGTACAGAAGTGCTGCATGCATACTTGATAGATCTTAAACTTGACTCTATTTCATTAAAGTCACAGAAATGATACCTCATACTTCAAACCCTGGAACTGGTCATTCATGAAGTTAATTCTAGCTGAATATAAATGTAGGAGAGGTTACTGTCTCAGGAGAATTTAATTCAGAAAAGAGGGGTTATGCTGCTTATGTGACATGCCTCACCTGAGTACAAAACCACCAATACCTCACAATTTTCAGCCTGTTATTCAGCAGTAATAGACCTGAATGAAGGTGAAACATGAATAACACTGTAACTCCTGGCACTGCACAGCGGTCACCTCAGGATACACATTGCTGTGCTTGTAAGTGATCTCTGTCAAGGCCATATTGACCACTCACCAAATGAGAACACCAATACCACATGGAAGACTTGAGGGAGTCATCTCAGGAAAAGAGTGAAACTGTGGTCAGAAGGCCCTGGAACGGATGTCAGACTTCTGTGTTTTCAAAATGAAGCACAAACACTGCCCAACAGTCTCCTAGCCCTCGTTGCGAGGTGGACTAGAAAAATGCTGGGTTTATCAGATCCAAAGCAAATCAACCAGAAAAATATTCCAAATTTTCAGGAAATTCAGTTCTCTATCTGATGGGGATTGCCAATATCAGCTTTTTGGATGGAGTTTCTTGATCAGTTTATCCCCTCCATAACTGTAAAGGAACATCTGTGCATCTTTGCATGCTCCCAGTCACTCCATCCTGTACCCTTCCTTGCATTTGACGGTGAGAGTACACCAGCATGTACACTCAGATAAACTGGTGAGCAAGAGGAGTTGACCCAACTCAAAACCAACCTCACAAAAAAGAAAAAAAGTTCATACCACTGCTCATTTGCCAGCCCTGTAGTAAAGACACGAAAGGACTACATGAGGTGGGTGTGGGGGGAGAAAGCAAAAGGCAGCAGCAGCAGCAGCAGTCTAATGAACTTAGACTGGTTGTGAAACTATTTTCAGAATAGATCTGTGAATCAGATTTCCGGACATAAACTCACACCACAGAACACCCGACCACATCATTTCCCCACAAAAAATTTGAGCCTAAATTGAATAATATCCCAGCAAAGTAGTCAATGCATGATTTGGCCAGTTTGCTACAGGAACAGGCTGCCTACAGACATTTGTGCAAATGGACTAGAAAGGGTTGCCTTGCTTGAAATTTTGTCCAAAATGCCCAGCTCCGTTATACTTACAGTCTAAGCACAGTCATGCGGTTGTGAAAGACTTTCACACTTCTCATACAAGAAGCACCTCAAAGATACACAGAAATATGTTGGTTTGTCTTATCAAACAGAGCTGTGCTTCTGGATTTTTAGATTGTCTTTCCATTGATAGAATATCTCTTCTCATGGATGTTAGGCCTGGACAATACTGGGCTGCACTGGACAGCATGACAGGTGCTGTTGGATCATGCCAGTCCCTCCTTTGGAATGGGTCTGTGGGATGAAGACAGCAGCAGCTGGGCCAGAAGCACAACCCCTTTGAGAGCATTATGTGGCTTCCTCAGGGCTCCTTGTAGATTTAAAAGCTCAGAAGCATTAAATGACAGATCTCTGATCCCAACCTCCCTGTGCAAATACCTCATTGGTAAGTAGGCTTCTGTGTTACAAAGTATTTTATGGAATTTCCCTCCTACCTCCATCTTCCACTGGGCAGCAATAGTTGAAACATGTTGCTCATACAGTAGGAAGCAGTAAGAGCACAGCAGCTCAACACAAATCTGCAGGAATTACAAACCATTCTACAAAACAGTAACATCTAGGTATTTCTCCATATTCTGTTGAATCTCATAAACTCATTATTTACTCTGAAATAGGGCCTGAGGTTTCCAGCTGGATGTGAGGCCAATGAGTGGCCCACAGAGGAATGAAACCCACAACCTAGGTTGATACTGGTGCCATGGTGTGACGGACTGAGCGAAATGGAAAGGCTGTTTGGGTGCAGGGATCCACCTGCCAAAACCCCCATCAGAAGTCTGGCAAAAGTGTATTCAAAGAAGGCACGTTCATAGCAGTTTCTTTGGTTTGTTTGCTGTCCCCCATCCCTGTGAACTGGCTGCACAGTCCCACATCCGCCCCCTTACACTGATAAACCACGCTGATCTCTCTGAACAGTGACCCGAGCCAGCGCGTGCAGGACAGCATGATCACAGCCAGGAGAGGTTTCCTGGGGAAAACCACACGTGAGGGGCCTCTCAGAACAGCCAGACACTGCTGCCTCCTGCTTTGTTGGTTTAGAGACACAACCGGCTCTGCACTTCTGCCAGGGCTGAGTGGGCCGGATATGGCCGAGAAGGGATGTTTAAATGTAATTTATAAACAAATAAGGGTGGTGCTCTGAAAAATTCTCCCTACCAGCATCACTGGGGAAAAAAAAGAAAAGGTAGAGCTTAATTTCTAAATAAGTTTTATCTCAACAGAGGACCTAACAAGATTTGGTTTAATACAAAGGAAATGGAAAGGAGAAGGGAAAATGGAAAGGAAAAAGGAGAAGGGAAGGGAAAATGGAAAGAGGAAGGGAAAGTGGAAAGAAAAAAGAGGAAGGGAAAGGGGGAAGGGAAGGGAAGGGAAGTACATTTTATATTCTGTTTATTGAAAACTAATATCTATGAAGAGATACAGATAGAAACTTTCCTACTGTAATTTTGGGTCAGAAGCAGGATGAAGTGTGATTACTTCAGTGACATCAATTGGAGAAAATCCAGATCAGTCAAGATGGGACATTAGTGAGGACAAAGAAAAAGTTGTGGATCCTTTGAGCAGATGTCATTTTCCAGGAAAAAAGTGGACACAACTATATGACAAACTCAGTTTCTTTGCAGTGCTGATTAGAAACAATCATTTTTGTTCAATAATTGAAATATTTCTTTGTTTTCTATGGACCCAGTTCTTGAAATCTTGTAATTATGTCTGAATGATGTTTCCACATAAACACACCTTAAATTTTAAACTTATCTCCTGATTTTGAGACTGTGACTCAGTGAAGCTGTATTTTCTATGCATGAGATGCATAGATGCATCTATATGTAGCAGGTAGGAGATGCACTATACAGACAGATAATGCAGAAACGACAGTAACAAAGTAGAAAATGAAAGTAACAAAGAAGAATAATGTGGGGAAAAAAATGGGAAAAAAAACCCACCACGTTTGTGAACTAGAGAAGGAAACAACAATTATCATCTTGGTAAGAAAAATGAATGATGCTTTGTTTATAAGGTTATTTCTATTGTTATTTAAACACTGCTCAGAAAACATGTCAAATCTCCACAATGACCGACAAACTTTTATTTCTAAGGTGAACTGAGGATTGCGCAGAATTATATTTCATCTTACTCCAGAATCAAACAGACAAAGAAAAATCTGGGAAGGTTGTTATAAAGTATTTAGGCATACTAAGACACACACAGGAGAAAGGAGAGATCAAGTGAAAAGCTCCTTAGGCCTTGAAGCTTCCCAAGCAAAACCTGTATTGCAAAACAACACATCCTTCCATAGGATCATCAGAGGCTCAGGTTTTACCCTTGCTCTACTTTTGCTGGGTGACCTTGACAACAGTATTCCTATCTCTATTTTCTCTCTTGTGTGTGAAAAGAAAACAATTCCTTGCCTCACAAAGATGTTGACAGATTTATGGTTGCAAAGTGACAAACAGACCCTAATTGTTATGATATGCAATAGTTAAATTTCTATGAAGTCAATGATTAGGTCAGGAATGATTCAGATCAATCACAGTCATGAGAAAGAATTGGAGATACACAATGGGTTTGTGTTTGATATTTATAGACAGTGAGAAATCTATGATTCTGTGATTCTATAAAATTACACAAGGAACAGCATTGTAGTGGCTTTTGAAGTGAATTTGAATGCCATTTTTAACCTCTTTACAAAAGTTTGGCAAAATCGTATTCAATGAAGGCGCGTTCATAGCACTTTCTTTGGTTGGTTCTTTAAATACTTCTGTCTCAGTCCTACTGCCCACGGAGACTGACTTACCACTTCAGTTCTTCAGTGAATCAGGCATTCCTCTCAGGAAGTCACCAAGATTTGTAGGGAAGGTAGAAGAGAAAAGGAAACCCTAAATCATGCTCTTTTTTACTCCTCTGAAGATACCCAACAGCAATGTGAGACAAACAAGTTTCACTGTGACCTACAAACTAACTACCCAGCAATAAGATGTTATTTGGCACCTCGGAGCAATTAGCTAAACTTTTATGGCGTCCCCTAAGAAATTTTTAAGACATAAGTACTTTTGAACTTTTAGCACATCACTTTTCACACTTAGAGTGTCAGCGCATGACGGAGTTTTCCCACGTCGCACGCTGCAGTCTCACCCTCCCCAGCTGCTCGGGAGCAGCGCCGCGGGCGGGCAGGGTGTTTGCGAGCAGCGGGACACCCGAGCCCGGGGAGGGAGCCCGGGCAGGAGCGGGGAGCGCGGCGCAGGGGGCGGAGCCGGTGGCTCCCGGGCCGCCGGAGCCCATCGGCTGCCGGGGAGCGCGGTGGCCCGGCCCGTCCCTGCTGCCCGAGGAAGCCAGCGGAGGAGAAAGCAGCTCTCCGGCCAGTTTGGTAGGTGAGGTGCGGGAATCTCTGCTGGGTGTCGTCCCGCTGCCCCTCGCGCTTTCTGAACTATGAGCGGCCGGGTTGTTCGTCCCTCTGATGCGAGTGCCGGGAAATTAAAAGTAGCGAAAATATTCCGGTTTTCTAAATGCTATTTTTTCTCTTCTCTGCCTGGCTTCAGGGATTGTAAGAGCTGGTCTGTTCAGGGGAGGAGGGTGTCTCACTTCTCCGCGTTTCAGGAATTGCGGTTCCCTGCTTTGGACAAACGAGTTTTCCAACTGCTTTGTTTCCAGGGTTTCGGTGTAGACCGCATCCATTATCGCCATACGCGCTTGCCCCTCTCCCGTCCTAAAGAAGGGTCTTGTTGGGGTTTGGGATTTCAAATTCCTGTGATGAACGAGACCCAAACTTCAGTGTAGTTTTGATGTCTGTTCTGTGTAACCTTTTAGCAAATTCCCCCCAAACCTCTGATTGTCTGGCAGTCGATTATGTTTAAGGGAAAAAAAATAGCCAGAAAATTATCAGGCTTTTTGTGATCCTTTCAGGGTCTTTCTCATGCCCTGAGCCTTGGAGGGAAAACTCGCGGCCACTCGAGCATTGCGGTGAAACAACCCATTCAAAGGCGCGCTGTTTCCTCCCGCCCCTTGTTCCAGCAGCAGCCCCTCCCGGCTTCCTATTCCTCCAAACTATTTTTTTTTCTACAGGAAAAATGTGGGGTTTTTTGGTTTTTTTTTTCTTTTTTTTTCTTCCTCTACTGTTCCCACACAAGAAACTCGCAGATCCGGCTGGGAGTTTCTCCGCGCAGCCCTGCGTTGCAACACGGGGACGCGCCCCCGAGAGCGCCGGGGCTGCCGCCCGCCTGCTGAGCGCGGAACGTGGGCACGGAGCTGCCGCCGCCCCGAGCAGTTTTTGTGCGCCCCGTAGGAGAAATCGGCAGGAGAAATCGCATTAGGGAAAAGGAGGAGAGCGAACGCTTTCAAAAAGGGCGTTCACGCTAAGCAAAGCTTAAATAAAAAGTATCTTTTTTTTTTTTTTTTTTNTAGTGCTCTTGGCCGGGCTGCGGATCTTCCGAGGGGGGAGGCTGGCGGGGGGTGTGCGGGGACGGGCCCGCCGGCTCCCGCCTTTGTTCCCCCGAAGGGGCGCCCGCAGCCGCATGGCTGGAAGCTGTTCCCTGCCTGCCGCCCCTCCCAGGCCACTCCCGGGCTCCGCGGGTGCTCCGAGGACGGGGATGGGGGAAGGCGCGGTGGCGAGGAGGATCACCATCGGTTTGTGCTGAGCTGGGGGCCGCGGGGCTGCCGGGAGGCGGCAACAGCCATTGGGGAAAACTCCGCGGGGGCGGCGGGGTGTTCCCGCCCCGCGGGCTGGAGCCCGCGACTTTCCCGGTATGTTCGATTCTCCTGGGTTCCAAAGGTCTCCAAAGGGAGAGCTGGGGATGCCCTTGTTGCCGCGCTGGGAGGAGGGCGCGGGGCACAGCCGCGGGTTCGGCCGGGCTGGGGCGGCGGGGCCCCAGGAAAGGGAGAATCGCAGCGCCTTTTCCGCGCTGCGGGGAGCGCAGAGAACACCTGAGCTGTTTGGGGGACAGTAGCTTCGTTAACTGCTTTTGCGCAAGATCTTGGGAGTACCCGGAGATGGGAGATGCCGGTGTGAGCAACTACATGGAGTGCCAGACAATGATAAGCAACCCTGTAACTATCTTGGCTCGGCAAGGCAGTGCAGAACTGATACGTGCTGCAGCATCCTCAACTCGGAGCTACCCAGGCACATGCCTGAGGATCTCTAAGCAGCAGTGTTGAAACTACGAGTGCAGCTGTTGAAACCTGGTTTGTATGATGCTGTCTTGTTCTCACTTCTCCTCTGTACTTGCATTTCTTCTAGCAGTTGAAAAGGGAAAAGGATGGGGCTAGAAAATCTGGAACAGATTATTTTTTAAAAGGAAAAATACCTGCAATCTAAGTAGTTGGGGGTTTTTTTGGTTCTTTTTTGTTGAACAGGGCAGGAGACAGTAAGTCACTGTTGATAACAGCCATGGAATATTCTAGCAGTATTCCAGAAGCCTGGACTACATAGAAGCTCTGTCACATAGAGCTGGGTGTTGCTCTGGTACTATGGAAGTTATTGGTTGTTTTTCCCAGAACTAGTTTCATAGAAGTCCACCATCTATTATATACAGATATGTAGTATTGCAGTAAAAATGTGGGCTTTTATTGCTGGTAAGGAGTATGGAGTTTATTTTTCTGCTTAGAAATACAATAGTATCTGCTTAGCGGTTGTCTTCCCCTGAGTGAAACAAAACTGTATCACTTTCTGCTTTCTCTGAGATCCCAAATTATTGAGAAACAAACTGGTTGCTCCTGCTGCCCAAAGCAGCAGTTGGGACATCTGGCCAAACTGGAGTAGTGAGTACTGATGCTAGGAATGGTAATTCACTTGCAGATTAGGGAGAAGCATGTGGAAAACCCTGCAAGTCATGGCTTATCATTGGAAATGCCAGTGGCTGATGTGTTCGGTGTCACTTTGCACCTACAGTGTTACAGCATCCAGGATGTACTGAGCCTTGTCTCTGTCATGGTTATCCCTCTGTGCCTGAACAGTTGTCTGCATAATCCTCTACCTTGAAGATGTTGTTTACTGAAAGTACAGAAGTACTGAGGAAGTTTTGTTGTTGGGAAACCTCCCTGTGGCACTGCTGTTACTGCAGTGGGTCTGGCTTGGGACTGGCAGAAAGAGGTGGAGGGAACCAGAACACGATGGATGAGCATTGCACTGCTGTGATGGATTAGCATTGCACTACCAGCTCTTCCTTCCACATGGCACTTGCAGAGTTCAGTCAGATACCTTCCTTAGCTTCCTAGGATGTGCACATCTCAAGTGAGTCTATCTCACTATTCAGCAGACCTCAGTAATAACTAATCTTTAAATTCCTATGGAAAGCAGCATGGCCCACCTCTGTCAGGTTGGCCAGAAGCGAAAGCAGGTTTTTTCACTGATAAAGGAGACGTATATTTGGATTCTTTGCAACATTTGGGAGATTTTGGTCCAGATCCTGAACTGAGATCTGTGAATTCCTGAGTCTTCAAAAACTGAAATAATAGTCATGGATACTAGAGGTTCCACTCTTACATAAGTTTTCCAGGTAGGACATTTACTCCTGGCAGCAAAGGGGAGAATGCTGTGGAAGGATCTTTGTAAGATGACACTTGACTTAGATTTTATAGTCAATGGGGAAACCACCACAATGCATGGAAGCAGGATGATGACACGCTTTGATCTGGGAATTGCAACGTTTTAGAATGAACCTGTACCAGTCCTGAAGTTTACTTGTTGCTTGGCTGGCTGTGTAGTCTGATCTTCAACTCACAATTGTGGCTTGGAGACGCTGTGGCTGCTACATGCCCAAATAACTCAGAAAATCTAACAGATCCCAAGGTAGCTCAAACAACCTGCAAACAGATGACCTCAGAAGAAGGGAATGTTGTTGTAAGCAAAAGCAACTTAGTTGGCAGGACTGTTGCAGTGGGACATACATGTACTCACTGCAAAGACCACAGGCTGTAGGATTTCCTGCCTTGGCTTTCCGCAAAGCAGTTTCATGAGGTCAAGGTTGACTGTCTGGTACCAACTCCAGATTTCTGAATGTAGTGTAAAACTTGAATAAAAAATGGTCATTCAGAACTGCCAGGAATGCTGCCATGCTCTGAAGGTACATGATCACCTTTCAGGTGCAGCAGCTCAACCTCACCAACTCAGGTGAGGCAGAAAGTTGGGAATAAAGAGCTTCTTTTGTCAACACAGAGCACATGGTTGGAGGTGCTTTGGGACATGGCAGCAAAGGAAGGGATTTAATTGGTCCTTTGCATTTAGAGCTAAGGAAAGTTTCTTCAAATTGAACATGCTGTTGCTCTGCTAAGACTGCTCATATTTCTTCTCCTATTGTATCCTGCATCATTTGCTTCTTCCAGTTTCACTTCCACTAAAATCTGAGGAGGCTTGTCAGACAAAACAGACCTTTTGTCTTAGGGCAGAAAACTTAGTTTTTCTTGTTCTTTAAACTGCTACTCATCAGTAGCAGTTTGCAAACAGCACTGCAGCCCTGTGCCCTAAGCCCTCGATTAGCTGTTAAGACAGAGGAAAGATTACCTTTCTGCTACTTGACTTGGTTAACTAAAGGATGCTTAGTCTTTAACTTTGCACTGTGCACCAGACTGTGCACTTTTTACTGTTAAAACCACACAAAGCACTTTCACACAAAGTGCTTTCTTCCTTGCAACTTTCCTGACTTTCCAGTAACATATTTATTCACTACATTTTTAGTAGGAAGCCTTCTAGTGGGTAATAAGAGTGGCAAAGGTACCACACACCTATGACTAATTGTTTGCTGAGGTTCCGGCTGCTTTGTCAGCAAGCCCTGAGTAAAGTCCTGTGGTAATTACAAATACTGGCTTTCCAGTGCACTGTTCTCCAAGTTCAACTTTCTAGAACGATCAGACTTTAGCGACATCTTTGCTTTTCCTTCTTAAGTCATCCCTGCCTTGAAGCCTCTGCTCCCATCTTTGTATCTTTCTTCTACAGTCCACAGACTGGTGTTTTGTGGTTCTGTCTCTCACTGAATTGCATTTGTAGCTTCTACTTAACTCCATTTTACTAAACTGTCCTCATAGCAGTTCCTAATCTGTGTGTATGCAAGTGCTGTAGGTAGTTTGTTACATTCTTGGCTTTATATTAATCTTGCAAAGAAGTATGTATGTGTATACACACATATATACAACAGACGTATTTTTATATATGTAAAAATATTATTTTACTGGCTCTTGATGTTATTGACTAGTGTGACCTATTATCCCTTTCTCCTAAGCTGAGACAAGCACTTCTGGTTAAATGAAAATACACGAGCTCCTTCATTTAATTTACAAAGACTGTCTTTGAGAAAACTCACTGCTTATTAAACACATTGGGAGAGTTTAGCAGCTCCTTTGTTTGACTTTTCTTATCTGACTTGCATCTTGAGGAACTCTTTGCTTAGCCCTCGGTTTTGTGGCTTGTGGCTGCTCCTTAGCAGCTCTCAGGGAGGGCACTTGAGCCATGGTGAGCTGGATCTGAGGATGCTGTTCCTCAGTGGCTGCAGCTCTGTGTCCCTCCTAAGTGCATGGGGTGGGGAAGGAGGGGTGCTTTGCTTTACTTTGCTTTGCTTTGCTGCCATGAGCCTGTGCTCACCCTGCTCCCCATATATAATAACAACTAAGAGCAGGCAAGTATCTCCTGTTCAATCCCTGCCCTTGTTGCATTGCAGAAGAGGCTGTATAAAAGCCAAAATTCTCCTTAGTTCCCACAGAAGTAGGAGAGGATTAATGGAATTCTTCCCACCCCGTTTGCAGACAGGCTTAAACAAAGCCTTGCACCGCTATTATCCCAGCCAATCTGCAGCTCCTTTGTTTATGCTGAGGTGGTTCTCGATCCACATTATCCTAAAATCTGAAATGCTTACGTCTTTCTGGTTGGCTTGAGGCAATCGTGGAGACCCCCAATATGCATGGAGAAACCTTCAGTACTGAATCTGGTTTTAAATTTTCAAAGAACAATCAGCTTGTGATGTGAAATATTTGATTGTCTTGAAAACTTTAAAATGCGCAAACCACATGAGAACTTTGAAACTTACGTAATCATAAAAAATAATTGAAATTAAACATTTCACTACTGAACTAATGGAAAAGGATAGCCAGATAGATGAATCCAGATCTCACAGAAGGGCTAAATCAGTGGTGAAACATTATCCACTCTGCTCCTTTTTGGTGGCCAGCTCATCGAGTACACATACAATAGCAAAACTTTGCTATCTTCTATTAACCTCTCCCCTAACTGACAGCCCCTTCCCATGAAGTGGGATCTTTTATACAAATACAGATTGCAGAGCATGAACATTACTGGTTTGGATAGTTCTTGTTTGTTGAGGAGTTTGGTTACTCAGACTATCTCCCGTGCCTCTTAACATAATGCTTCTTCAGTTTCAATGCTACAACTGTTTCGGGTTTTTCTTTGGTCTGTGAAGACTGTGAATGCTTTCAGAATTGAAGGCTGGAAGTTAGGAGAAATGGACAGTCTGATGTGTTCCTATTTCTAGATAATGATTTAGCTCAAGTTAGAGTGATTCTTTAGTTGAATTTAAGGTGCTGCTTGTGTAACTTTAATTTTAAAGTAGTTAAAAATGTAAGTTTTTTAACTTCCACTAGTATATCTTGAATGACTGGTATTTCATGCTTTTATAGAAAATGTGTGTGTGTATAGTATATATAAACTTCACATTTACACAGCATCTGCACAGTTTTATCAAATTACTGCTGAGCTACCCCAAATGGTAATTAATCTCTTAAGAAAATAACTGCAGTACAAATGCTAAACAAGAAATAAGTGTGTGATAGGACAGGCTGATTGCTTGATTCAAATAGATGCATTTCCTATTAATGAAAGAAGACAACCCACTAGATGGGATTATGCAAGAAGCAGACAGGGTAATTAATAACTTTCCTCTTCCCTCAGACTCGATCAGAATACAGCATTTCTCTCTTTCTGCTTAAGTGCTGGTGGTAGCTATGCACAGCTGTGAATGGGAGGGGGTGAGGATGAACAAGGGCAGACTCTGTTCAGGGCCAAGGAACAATGGCCAATGACTGTCTCTTCTTAAGTGCATGTAGGTCTGTGGATGTACAGAAAGATGGAGTGGCTTGGGCACTATTTGCTCTTGGTGATCTCAAGAGGAGGCCTCTGAAGTGCTGTGGTAGTGGCAGCTCCACTGCATTCATGGGAGGGGATGAGCCATTAGGGGTCATTTTATAGAAGTTCTCTTCCTCATTATCATTAATCAAGAAGCTAATTTTTAATAATTAATTATATATGCATGTGCTTCTTTAGATGTTGATAGAAGTGTTATTTTTCTCCACAGAGCAGCTTCTTTTCTAGGCTGATACTATAGTTTAAATTATTAGACCTTTGTGTATAAGCGTGTGCTTTGCTCAAGGCACAGCTTTGTGCGTGCTGGATTCAGTGTAGCATTGGACCTGTGTGTGTATGTGGTGGGGAAAGCATGGCCTTGTAACTTCAGACCTGGATACCACCCTGACAACAGAACTGAAAACCAGGCTATGTTCCTGGTTGATGGAAGAGTTTTTAGTACTCTGAAGTGGTGTCAGCTCTGACTGATGGGCATGAGCACTAATGCTCTGCAACCCAACTTCCTCAAACTCTTGTGTACGTGCTTTGCAGGTTACAAACAAACCTGAGGATTTGTCTCCCTGGGCTCTACTTGTAGGTTTGGGAAAATAAACTATCAGAGGAAAGGATTTGATGCAGAAAAGGGTGATGCAGGACTTCTGTCATGCTCAGTTGTCTATAGAGCATAAATGGTGTCAGGATGGTAAGTCAGCATGAGACTTGGTTGAGGTGAATGAGCCATGCTTAAGAGAGACAATCAGATTTATGCAGCTGAGATGATTTTGAAAGTCTTGATGATCTTGGGAAATCTTGAGTCCACATAGTAGACCACATATTCTGCTATGAGGTCTTTAGAGTTCACCTCTGGTCTGTGCTAACTTCAGTGCAGAACAGGGAGAGTTAATCAAATAGAGCACTAGGAAAACCCACCAGCTCCCATACCCTGCAAGTTAACCAGTATATTTGACATTTTTAATTCCAACATGTTTTATCATCACTGGTCAAACTGAAAGAGAAGAACACAATAATTTGGCACAAAAACACCCTGTATCCTAATCTAAAACTGAACTTACAAATTCTCATTTGTCTGTCTTCCTGCCTCAGTGCCTACATGGTAGTGGCCCATGCAGCATCCAAGCTCTTGCTGTAGTATGGGACATCCATCTGGAGTTTGATGCTGAATTGGGGTCATAGGCTACAGTATTGCCTGAGGAAGAGGGATAAACTGGGAAGCAGATGAGAGAATATTTGCTCTGGAATGAAAATCTTAAAACCTAGAAATGGCCATTGTACAGTGGTGTTAGCCTTTTGTTTAAACAAGCTTTCACACATTTTCTGACTCACTGTATTATTTTTAAGTATTCTTAGTGGGCAAAAGAAAGGTTTCTGAGAGGCCCCATAGAAAGGCAGCTTGAACTAGTCTTACAGTTAGTTGTGTCAGTCTGAAACTTGACTTCCTCTTTTAGCTTGGCAGCTAGCATAGAAAAAGTCTGCTTCAAACAGTTGTTCAGCTTGGTCTTCAGGTATGGCCTGCAAACTGGAACAGAAATCACCTCGGGTTTGTGGGGAAAATAAGCAGGAAATAACATCTCTAGATCTAGCTGCTTATAAATATTTAAATGGGCTTACTTAAAACAGGCACCCGAAAAAATTATTGATTAGGTGGGGCCCTGACGTAGCTCTTCAACTGGAACATGCTATGAAACAGGAACGTTCAGTATTAATGCTTAACTAGGGAATTTTCAATTTCTTGTCTTCCAGGGTTGAGTTTTGTACTGGACCTTTAACTGCTTGATATTTCACAATTGCTTTCTCTAGTATGGGGATAATAGTTTTCTTCTATGTTCAGCTCAAAGCGTGCCATGTTTAATGGGGTGTCTTTCTTGCAAGATTGTCTGCAATCCACTTTTGTAAAGAGGTGAATACACTCATGTAGGAGACAAAGTAGTGGCAAGCCCTTTGTAATGCCTCTTGTGGTCCTTGTCCACTTTTGCAGGCAAACTGTGTTTATAACATTCTGGGAGTAAGTGATATTATAATCACTAGAAAATTCATTTTACCACTTGCACAGAAGCTTCCAGATAAGACTCTAAATACAAACAGAAATGATCTACTCTAAAATGGGGAGGAAGGTGACTTTCCAGAGCCTATAGTAATGGTGTAACATTAACAGCTGCAGTTAATGTGCTCTGCCCCTTTGCTACCTCTTTTTGCCTTGGTGCATGGGAGTAGAAAGGAATGTGTGCCATTATATGTCTTTATATAAGACATATATATGTTATATGTCTTTAAATGCTGGCACCATGAAAGTGAACTTACATAAATTCAGACTGCTGCTCAGTGCATCATTAGAGCTCATTGCTGCCAAAACAGATGTGGTGGGTTGTACAATAGGTGCCATAGCAGCCTTAGTAGCTGAGTCTCAAGAGTTCTGAGTTGTCTGTGTGGAAGTTAAGTGCTTAACTTAGTCCCTCCTCTCAGAACATGAGGACCTGTGGCCTCAATCATGTCACTGACAGACAGAAACTTCAGAATATTATCCTTACTGTCAGTGCAAAGAACAGATTCTTTTCACCTAATCTGCTGCATGTAAAGCAAAAAAATTCATGTTGGTGCTTGTGCATTTTATGCAAAATCCCTTGAACTAAATGACTCATATTTTGGAGACTCATTGCCGTCCTTCCTTCTAGCTTGTATGGGGAAGAGTCTGCAGTGGATATGGGAGGTTAAAACAACAGAGAACTGCAGTCTAATGTTGGCTAATGCTTGAAAGATATGGTCCTGCTCCTCTCCTGCCATCTCCATAGTGGCTGTTTTGGGCAACTGATCTTGATGAAAGCAATTTAAGAAGGCAAATCTGTCCTTTCTGGCAGATGTCTCCATTTACATTGGCTTGTAGCAGCTGGGAAGCTTTAGCTCATTTTATGGGAAATCATTCTATCTCTTTCCACCCAACAGTGGAAAAGCAGAAGAAATAATTCTCTTTCTTCCCACCCAATAGTTACAGTAAGTGCAAAACCTCTGTACTCTATTGGCAATTAGCTGCTTCCTGGCAGTGCTAAGCATTTACAACCTGTTTCTGCTTGCAGCCCTGAAGGAATTGAACTGCTTTACTCAATTGCCATCTAAAGCTTTGACATCCTTTTAATTTCTCTGCCAATATTGCTCAGCACTTGCAAGTTTTAGCCATCAGTGAGAATCAGCAATTGGGCACAGCTTCAAATGGCTCATTTTTCTAGGTGGTGTTGTAGTTATTCTGATACAGAACTTCCCTGGACAAAGTGCTGTGCTTCAATGCCCATTGTTTTTAATAAGGGGATTCCTCTTAACTGAGCAATTTCAGAATCATTTAAGGAGTTCATGTTTTGGAAAGTGTTGGATGTTCACCTTAATGGAAAGTCAGGTATCTGTTCAACCTGAGAAGTCCTCAGCACATACACAAAGAGCATGTAAGAATGCTGGTGTACCACCCCAGGAAAATATACCCTGAGTAGGAGCTGCAGGCAAGCTCAAGAACTTGCAGGTGAAGCCTGCATTGGAATTTGCAGAAGATGGGTTATATGTTCTTGAAACAAAATTTGCAAAGCTACTGTCAGTCATTGCTGCATTATATTCCTTATTGATGCAGCATCTGTGACCTGATTCTAAACTTTTCATAGATCTTTGGAGCACTGGACTATTTCTTTTTGTTAATTCCATTGCCATTGTGACCATGTTTTCCTGCAGAATACTTGTCTGAGTTGGCTTCTATTTCTCAACAGCTTGGACAGAACAAGATGTAACAGGGGAGGTCTTTACATTTTTGAAATTATTTTCTTTGCAGGCTGTTTGTGACTTCTTTTCATCTTGGGGCTTGCAAACTCTGTAGGAAAGCAGCCTTAGCTAAGCAACTTACTGCATCTTTTTTCCCCAAAGTGACCTTCCGTCACTATGGCAGAAAGTCCTAAAAGTGCCAGGAACTGTTCTTTTTGTGACACAGCTCACATAAAAGAAGAACCTGAAGATTAGTTTCAAAGCAAGTGCTTAATATATAAGAAGCTTTTAAAAAATGGGAAGTGAAGAAGGCAGACATAGACCTGGGAAGAGATGACAGATACCACAACTTGAGAAGACATAAAAAAAATCATCAGAGGAACCTGGGTTACATAATCTTGTACCTAAGCTGTAAGCAACAAACTCCATTCAGGCTTTGCTCCCATTAACTTAGACACATGCTTTCTTAATCTTCAATTAGTCAATCATAATGAAAAATCTTGATGAACTTGTGTTTTGATGGCTTATTTGATGTGTGAACTTGACTAGATTTCCTTCGGACTTAGGGTGTAAACAGTACATAAATCAATAGTAGAGATGGAAGAGTTCAATTTCACAAGAATTATAACTGTTTAAATTGCTTCAAACACAGCAAAAAAGGTTTTGAATTCTACTTGACAAACAAAACTCTCAAACATATCAAGAACATGTTCTTTAGACCCCATAGCCCCTTTCTAAACAGATTTTGAAAGCTTCACGAAAATCCAACTCTTTTCAGGGTTGTCCCATCCTTACACTAGGCTTGACACATCTCCCTGAATTTAAAGCCAGACAGTGACAATCTTGGCCCATGCAGCTTTAACTGCAGCAGATCTGCCTCTGTCACCCCTGTGGCTGGCACATTCCTTCAGTGCTGTAGAAGTGGTGCTGCAGCTTAGAGGACATCTCATGTCACATCTGACATCAGGATGAAGCAAGCAGGATGGAGTGCCGCTGAAACAGGAGGGAGCATCTCTACAATGTACCTTCTAACCTGGGCATCCAGTCCAGTGTCAAACAAGCTGATATGGAGCAGCTCCTGTGACAGAACTATCCTGGCCTTAAAGCAAAAGCCTGTCCGAGGGCTTCAAAATTTCTGTAGAACCGGAGCCTCGCAGTAGCCTTAGAATTGAAAAGACTGAAAGCTTTAGAAACAAAGTGTGTTACATCTGGTTCTACAAAAGAAAACCCTTGAGTCCTAATGTGCACTTAGGTTAGGTACAGCTTGACCTCAATTAGCCACTCTCTGATACTTCCTTCAGGGATTCAGCAGGTTGCTTTTATTGGGGGCAAGAGGATGGGAGGAGCTGAATTTGGATTGCTGAGCAACTATATAAACTCCAGAGTTGTTGCAATATGTGAAAGGTTGGAAGGATGAGAGGGCAGAGTGACTGAGGCTGTCCCCAAAAGCCAAGGACAAAACATGGACATAGAAAGCAGCAGCTCTTCAGATTACTTCTGTTTGGAACTAGGTAATGTTTGAAGTCTTCAATATTTCTGGTAGATCTTCTGAACTTTACCCAAGAGTTGCTGATGTGTAAGGGCCAATTGCTACAAGTTGATGGTAAAAAATGGTTCTATTTAAAATAGTGTTCCCTGGTACATCCTGCATTGCCTGGCAAAGCCACTTGTGATCTGAACTTATCTTCTGTCCTAGGTGGAAAGAGTGAAAAATAACTGTACATTATGATCTTTATCCTAAAATACATGTGCTGGGATGTGGTGTATTGAAACCCAGCTTGTGTATGGTACTACATGACAAAATTTGTAGCTGGGAGTTTTGAGATGTTCTCTCTCCCCATTCTTAGTTGGTCTCTTGGGCTCAGGTTTCTATCAAGGTGGTGTTAGTTGGAAAAATCTCTGTGTTGGATGTCTTTTGTGTAAACATTGTCTCTTTGTAGTCCTTCCTCTGAGGGTCTGTGCCTCTGGTGTCTCATGTCTAGGGTGTCTTTGTCTTCAGGATATGTCTTGCCCATCTCTCCTTAGCTGACCTTCCAAAACTGTTCTACTTCTATCCTGAAACAAACTTCATACTGACTTTTTTCAAAAGTTAAAGTAGGTCCCTAAAGATTTGCTTTTCCATAGTGGTCACTCTGCAAACTATTGAATTTGCAAGTCAAACTATGCCAGCTCCTCTTTCACCCTAGAATATATTCCAAATGCAAAACACAGAACAGTGAACAGTTGCTACAATGAGTCATGCTCGTGGAAGTATTGAAAGGTTAAATAACAAACTCCTTTAGCAAAGACAGGATTGCTACAGGATGGCAAAAACCTGCAGTACTTGCAACTGATGGAATACCACAGACAGTTCTAATCTTAAATCTGTGGAAAGAAAGGCAGTTACAGGAACTGTGTATGGATCCTTGGTTCTGACAATCTCCAATATTAGAGTGGATCTTACAGCTTTCAAGCCACAAGTAAGAAAATGCACAACAAGAGGAAAAACTCTATAATTATGGTCAGAAAAATTACTGTCATGCACGGTTTTATCTCTGTTCCATGGTATTTCCTCTTGCTAGGGAGAACACATTGATGAGCTGGATTGCTTTCTTTTCCTGGAATGATGAAATTTAAATAGCAGCAAATAGCTCCTGTGGTGTCTCAACCTGTTTTCCCGTTAAGGGAAGGATAACATGACTAAGTCCAAAGGCTGGGTCTTGTAAATGGGCTATAAAAATTCTGACAATCCAAGAGACTCTACTTGTGCATTTGTACCTTCAGTGCACATCTCCATGCTTTTTTGGAGAGACATGGGTGAGTGGGTATAGATCTCCTTAAATTTCATCAGTATTGCTCATCTATAGTCACATTTTAAAGTTTTACCTGAGAGGTATTTTTCTGAGGAGAACTCTGAACAACTTTTGTTTACCAATGGTTCATCTAATTCCACTGAACTAGAACAAGGAAATGACAGACCAGACTGTTCCAGCCCTTAGCCAGTTAATTTTATGGGTTATTTTTTTCCTCATAGGAAAAGTTTAAGTTCTCTTTCCAGCATCCTTGACTTCAGGAAAGGGTGCTAGGGAGCAGAAAACTGAGTGTGCCTGCCTCTTGTCCCCTGCTACCTACTCCATATTTAAAGTTGTTTCCATGATGTTTTTTGTGGTGGATTTTTTTGGTGGGTGTGTAGGTTTGGTTTGAGTGTTATTGGTGGTTTTGATTTTTTTCTGGAGACTGTTTTTTTCCCTAGTGGGGAATAACTGTTAAATAGGTTAGTTTCACTCCTAGCTTGCAGTGACAGTGTCCTTTTTATCTGTGGTGTTGACTGTTGTCTCCTTTTACTAGATGGCTTTGGCAATTGCAGACTGTTTCCCAAACTTCTTATCCAAGTGTAATCTAAAAAAATTGTATTTGGTGATGAGTATCCCTGTGTTTACCAAGGTAAAGTTTGCTTCAGGTGGTGAAATAGATTGCCTTGTGCTCCCTTTGCTTTCAGTCCTCTGCTTAAAGTTTGTCATGATGGCAGTGAACAACCTGACTGCCTGGTACCTTCAGACCCACTCCTTCAAAAGGAACCACCAAAAACTGGGATTTCTATAACACTCCAGTTTGCCTGCATCCCTGTGCTTCATCTGAAACAAGAGTAAGCTTTGCAATAGTGTTCTATTGTAAAGTTGCTGAGTTTATAACTCTGAGGTGCATTGTTTAACTTCATGTTTCCAAAATAAAAAGGGTTTAAACTGGTACTATAAAAAGCGCTGACTGACTTTTATTCACCAAACTGCCCATACAGCTTTTCTGTTATGCATTACAATCTGCAATCCTTGGATACACCAATGCATGGTTTCCATTTTGAGCAGCTGGTCCCCTTCCTGGAGCACCACAAAATTGCCCCAGGTTTTCTTATCACTGTATATTCTGTTGTGTTCTCATTATGTTATTCTAGTTGCAAGACTTCAGATGGCTAAAACAGTCTCAAAATATTTGTGTTGCACATAACTTCTGACTTGAAAGTGATAGCTTGTGTTCTCTTGCTTCTGGGGTTGTTTCCATGCAACAAGTGCTTAGTTCGTGGGATTCCTTATGGTGCTGGTCCTACACTTCTTGCTTGACAGCTATTTTTGGCTTTTTATGAGATGAGCAAGTAGTTGCTACTTCAGGCTGCTCTTGTTTATTATACAGCAGAGACAACTCAGGCCATAAGAACCAAATTTTAACATGCAGGGCAAGAAGGCTGAACTTAGGTGACTTTTTGTGCTTTGTATTCTTCACTTAAACCCTGGCCGGTAGCAGAGACAGTAGCGCTCTGTGTGAGCAGCGCGGTGTCGAGAGGTGTATCTGTGGCAGGGAGCCTAAGGGGAGAGCCTGTGAGTCTGTGTGTCCGTGTGTCAGTCCGTGTGTAACCCGGCTGCCCCAAGGGGCCGGGCACAGCCAGTGTGTCCGTGTGTCCGTGTGTAACCCGGTTGCCCAAGGGGCCGGGCAGAGCCAGTGTGTCCGTGTGTCCGTGTGTCAGTCCGTGTGTAACCGGGCTGCCCAAGGGGCCGGGCAGAGCCAGTTTGTCCGTGTGTCAGTCTGTGTGTAACCGGGCTGCCCAAGGGGCCGGGCAGAGCCAGTGTGTCCGTGTGTCTGTCCGTGTGTAACCCGCTTGCCCAAGGGGCCGGGCACAGCCAGTGTGTCCGTGTGTCTGTCCGTGTGTAACCCGGCTGCCCCAAGGGGCCGGGCAGAGCCAGTGTGTCCGTGTGTC